>JAOXJP010051357.1:0-16007 GCA_025762735.1 Platanus orientalis
TCTACATTGAGAATTAATCCTAGGTTTTTAAGTTTCAAGTCTAGAGAGTTTACTTTTTGTTTTAGGACTTGATTCTCATTTTCTAAAGATGAACCTTTGGAGCTAGACTCCAATTGTTTGATTCTTTCCTTAAGTTTGAGGTTCTCAACTAGAAGGTTGGAATTAGTGTCAAATAATTCCACATCCTTTGAGGCTTCATCACTCTCCTTAGTTTAATTCATAATTCTTTATTTTCTTTTCTAAGTTGAGTGACAAGTTTTCTAGTGAAGAACTCTCTTCAAATAGGTTGTCAAAAGCTTTTTGAAGTTCACTTTTTTCATTTTCACTTTCACCTTCACTTTCACTACTTGATTCATCATTGGAATCATTAGTGAAAGCTACAAATGCAACTGTCCTTTGTAAAGATTCCTCTTCATTGCTAGATGACTCTTCTTCTGAGTCATCAATGCCATTATCCCAAGTGGCTAGCATATCCTTTTTGTTTTTGCTTTTAGATTTATATTTCTTGTTGGCATAGTCGAAGGTATAGTGACCTTGCCCTTTGCATTCATAGCAAATGACTTCTTTCATAGGAAGTTATTTTTTTCCTTAGATTTCTTAGATGGAAATTTTCTCCTTAAATATTTGGCATTTTTCTTATAAAATTTCCTAAAAACTTTTGTAATGAAGGTAACTTCATCATCGGAATTTTCTTCCAGACTTGATAGCTCTTCTACCTTGAAAGCTACTCCATTCTTTTTGGCACTTAGTGTAAGTGTCATCTCGAAGGTTTGTAGAGACCCCACTAGTTCTTCCACTATTAGTGTGTCTACGTCTTTACTCTCCTATATAGCAGTAACCTATGGATTTTTCTAACTAGGGCTTCCGTTTTGAGTAGATCTCCAAGACCAGCTTTGGAGTTCATGAGATATTGTAGCTTGGTATAAAAGTCAATGAATTGTTCGTCTTCTTCCATCTTAAGTTCTTCGAACTTAGTGGTTAGCATTTGAAGTTTTGACTTCTTAACCGTACTAGTTCCCTTATGGGTTACTTCAAGTAAGTCCCATTCTTCTCTAGCCGTGGTGAGAGTGTAAATTCTCCTAAACTCATTTTGACTCACTGCACAAAAAATGACATTCAATGCCTTGTAGTTGGCAGTGTGGGCTTTCCTTTGGGTTTCATCCTAATCTTTTTCCGGTGTTGTTGTTCTATTCTAACCTTGTTGGATTGACAACCACACGGATAGGTCCATGGCTCGTAGGAAGTTACTCATGTGAATTTTCCAATATGGGCAATTATTTCCTTCAAAGAATAAGGGTTTCGTAGTGAAGTAAGCTTCTTTCGGGTTGGCCATTTAGTATTTTCTACTCTACGAAATTTGATCTTTCCACTCTGGTGGTTAGACCATTTAGGAGTAGCCTTGCTCTGATACCAATTGAAATTAAAACATTAATCCTAGAGGAGGGGGTGAATAGGATATTTTAATTTTTCTTTTAGATTACCCCAAATTCAATTGTTATTAACCAAGTTGGTCCCAGTGTTATAATACAATTGAATTGTTCACATGAATATGATAATGCTATGGCGAGTAAGTGCTTAATTATATTGCATGTAAAGTTGTTACAATGTGTACAATTCTTGACAATTTAAATGCTAAATGTAAAGACAAACACAAACAATCACAAAGTACATAAGATGTATAGTGGTTCGTCACAATGGCCTACATCCACTCTTAAAAAGCTCATCACAGAGCTATAAAATTTTATTAAGATTGAATATATTACAATCAATGGTAAAATTAAACAAAAGCCTAGTCTACTTGCCAAGAAAACTACACCCAGTGTCCTCGGCAGGTGTGGTCTATGGTCTACTATTTTAGTGTCTCTGGTGGAAGAGCTAAGGGTCTACACTACCAGTGTCTACAGCGGTAGTGTCAATTCTCCTCGAGTCTCCTACGGGAGAGGTCTCAATAACTTAAATAAAAGTTAAAGGCAAAGATTACCACTTGAAGGTTGGTGTTGCCTTACACACAAGTTAGGGTTGCTCCTCCTTGAGCAAGAGGTGACTATTGCTCCCCAATTGCTTCTTGCTTGGGTCCTCAAGTTAGTTGAGCCAACATCGGTGGTTTGCTCTTTCTTGAGCAAGATATGACTATTGCTCCCACTTCTTCTCAAGGGTTTAGACAACACTTGGATTCTTTCACTTGAAGATTTGTCTTGGTAAAAGGAAGTAAAGGAATGGTCGTTTGGGTATAGATTTACCTATCTAAACATTTAGAGAGATTGTCAAAGGACTTGAAGAATTAAATCTCTCATAGTGTTCTTAAGAGTGAGAAAAAGAGTATACATTTTTGTTCATGACCATTGGTTTGTGTTGATGCAAGAGCATCATTTGTCAAATCCATGGGCAAAGGTGTGGAAGAAGCTCCAACAGTTAAGCCTTAAAGACCAAGACTCAAGCTGGGCTCCAACTTCTTTGAAGGTAAAGGCATGCATGTAGCTTCATAGGGTTCATATAGTATGACCTAAGGCATGTCCCCACACATGGTTGAACACCCCAAAATGATCCCAGGTGGACATGGACCCGCCAAGATGTTCACAGTAGTGAATATGCAGAATTCACTATTTGTGATCGATCATAAACCCCATAATCGATCACAAAAGTATATGGAGAATTCACTGTGTGTGACCGATCACAAAGCCCATGATCGATCACAATAAGAGATTTTGGCCTCCCAAAGAGTAGGCCTCCACTCTATGATCTATCATAACATGGGTCCTAAAAGCCTTGTGATCAATCACAAAGTCCATGATTGATCATGGCTTGGTTATCACTTAAAACACGGCCCACACCACTTGACGCCCCACTCATATTTTCAAGGTCATGAAAAAATGACCCTATGATCGATCACAAACCCCATGATTGATCATGTCTGAGGATTTTAGGAGTCTGCCAAATCTCCATTTTAAATTAATGTCTAGTTTCTCTTTCACATTTGAAAAGATTTTAATTCAAGGATTGTGAGCCTTTTCTAACCTCTATAAAAGAAAATGTTTCCCATTAGGGCAAAACAATCTCTAAGCATTCAAGAGAGTGTTATTTTATTTACTAAAAAGAGCCTCCAAGAGTGAAAAACCCCATTCCTCCATTACTTAAGCTCCAAGCTTGAAAGTTCCTCAAGAAAATCGCTCTTGGTTCCCTCTCAGATCAACTTAGCTAGCATCTACTTGAGAGGTGTGGTTTGGGTTATCCCTTAAGAAAACTCCTTTATGGTTGGCCTAGCTCAAGAAGCTTTAGAGCCATAGCTTGAAGAAGAAGTGGGTGTATAAGGAAAACCAACTCAACAAGGAGCACTCCCACATGTGGTAAGAACAGCAATATCAACCAACTTAGTAGTAATACTTGCTATTCATTTGCATTCATTTGCATACTCATTCATCATCCTTTTCTTTGCTTTTACTAGAGACACTGGAAGCTTTACTACCTCCGCTGGAGACACTGGAAGTAGTGTACACTCGTCGAAGACACCGAGTGTTGTTGTGTAGCTTGCTCGTGAGAAGGTAGTTAGGTTTTGTATGTTGACCTAGGTTGTATGTGACAATCTAAATGAAATATACCTAAGCTCATAGTGAGCTTTACAAGAGTGGATGTAGGCCTTAGTACCAAACAACTATAAATCTTGTGTTGTGGGTTGAGTGTGTGGTTGCTTGGCTCTCTTATTTGTTCTCATATATTTAATTGCTTGTTATGTATTTGTTTAAATGCTTGAGTAAGCACCTTGTTGTACACACTCACTTAAGAGGATTAAAATTAATCTCAACATTGGCAAGAAAGGGTAGAATAAGTTTGATACCTTATTCACCCCCCTCTAGGATAACTTTAGAGACATTTCAATTGGTACTAGAGCATAGGTTACTTACATAGGGTTTAACAACCAATGTAAGATCCTACCAAAAATCCTAGATGGCTAGAGAAGATAGTGGTATGTCCATTAGCAACCCTCCATTTTTCAATGGAAGGGACTATAGTTATTGGAAATCTTGGATGGAGATATTCCTAAATGCTTATAAACCTAGGGTGTGGAGTACAATTGTCAATGGCTCTACACAACCCAATAAGCCTAGAAGTGAGTGGACCTCAGCCAAAGTAGATACTCACAAGGTCAACTTTAGGGCATTGAATGTCATAGTGAGTGGTCTAGCCCTAGATGAGTTTATGAGGATAGATCATCTAAAAATGGAAAAAGAAACATGAAAGCTCCTCTCGGTCACCCATGAGGGTACGAGTGCAGTAAAGATGTCCAAGCTTTAAATATATACTGCATAACTTGAAGCCTTAAGGATGGAGGATGATGAAGAAATCTCCTAATTCAATACCAAGTTATCAAACTTCGTAAATATCATGAGGAGTCTAGGTGAGGACATTCCCGAGTCTAAAGTGGTTAGGAAAGTACTTAGGTCCCTTTCCAAAAGGTTTAGGCCTAAGGTTACCACTATAGAGGAAAGGAAAGACCTGGAAATCATGAAGTTAGAGGAGTTGATTGGCTCACTTCAAACATTTGAATCAGCCATTAAGGAACTTACCAAGAAGAAGGGCATTGCCCTTAAAGTAGAAGAGCCCTCCAAATCAAATGAAGATTCGGATGATGACTTGGTCCTTGTTTCCAAATGGTTGAAGAAGTTCTTTAGGAAAAATACCAAGGATTACTCCAAGAACAAGCAAATGAGAAAGTCCTACCCCAGTTATAAAAAGAAGGACTTCTCCAAAGAACCACACATTTACTATGAATGCAAAGGTAGGGGCACATTGCCGAAGATTATGGCAACAAGAAAAACAAGTACAAGTTAAAGGGCAAAGCCATGGCGGCCACATGGGATGATGAGTCTGAGATTTCTGAACATAAATCCCAAAGTAGTGAGGAAGCTTCCTCACAAGAGATCAAGGCTTTCATGGACTTTGGAACTCCCATGAGTTCACTATTGAAGTCTAGTGACTTAAGTGAAGATGATGGAGAGTATGAAGAGGAGGAGACTTATGATGCATAGGAGGCATTGGATGATCTCCTTATACAAAGTGTTGAGTTGGCAAAGAAAAAAAAATAACTCAAGAGGAAAATCATTGAGTTGACTGAAAAGTCAAAATCCCTTGAAAACACTATCTCCTCTCTTAAACAAAAGTCTTCTCCAGAAAGTGAAAAGGAGAATGACATTTTCAAAGAAAATTACTTGCTCCTATGTGAAAAGGAAGAAATGAGTCTAAAATAGTGGAACTAGAGAAGAAGCTTAATGACTCTAGACTATTTCTAGGCTCAGAAAAAGACAATTGGAAGCATGAGAAGAGAAGACTTCTTGAGGACAATAAAAAATTGTCTACCAAGGTTCTAGAGCTTGAGGAGAAGCTTAAAAACCTTAAGGAACAAAAGGATGAGTCCCATAGTGATGACTCACTCATCTAAGAGTTGGAAGACCAAGTCAAAACACTAAATAAGAGGAACAAAACTCTTAACTTAACTTGTGCTCAACTCACAAGGAAGTCCCTTGATTATCTTAAACAAATCAATGAGCTTGATAAAGATAAGTGGAAGAAAATCTCAATGCTTTCCCAAGGGAATGAGAAGTTTGAGAAAATGCTCAAGATGGGTAAAAAGTATGGGGATATGACCAGACTTGGTTATTCTGAAGCCATTGCCTCCACCTCAACTCAAAAGCCCAAGAATGGCTTTGTTAAAGCCAAAGGATCTACTCAACCATCTCCACAATCTTTCTATAAAGGAAAGGAAAAGGTGGAGTCACATAGACCATTCAAAAGGTCAAACGAGGTTGAGAAGAAAACATATACCTCTCTTAAGGGTAAAACACCCACAAGATAAGGTAGAGATTGGGAGAGGTCTATGCAACCCCAATCAAGATCCTATACACAAGTGGTTGAGAGTAAACTTCAACCTAACCAAGCATCTTCCTCTAGATGAACTCAAGAAATGAGCAAGCCTTATTCATATGCCAAGGAGGCATGGAATAAATTTCAAGCATATAAGGCTTCCACTTATAGAAGAGTTCAAGGGAATGCATCCACTTCTAAGGAGACTAAGGTGCAACCTAGTTAAAATAGGAATCCTAGAAAATGTCCTAAATCTTTCTACAATGAACAATCTAGATGGAATACAACACAATCCCATGGACCAAGAAGACCCACTTTCTATTTCTATTATTGTGGCTTAGAAGGGCATATTAAGGTGGATTGTAAGAAAAGGGTATATGATATTAAGTTTCAAAGAATGCAAGCAAAGAAAACACCAAATGGGAAGAATGTCAAGAAGATAAACTATTTTCAAAACATTGAAATTGGAAACCTTCAAAGGAAGAAGGATTTAGCCCAACAAAATGCTAAACAAAAAGTCTTTCAACCTTCCATGGTTAAGAGAGTTTGGGTAAGGATGACCCAAAGTGTTTGGTCATTGACACCGCACTAAGAGCTGAAAACTCATCGAGGTGGTCCCTTGATAGTAGGTGCTCTAGGCACATGTCTGGTGAGAGAAATATTTTTACCAGACTTGAGGAAGCTCAAGGTGGATATGTCACTTTTGGTGATGGAAACACAGCCAAAATCCTTGGGGTAGGAACAATAGTAGCCCTCGACATTCCATAACTCACCAAGGCTCTTTATGTGCAAGGCCTTAAGCACAATTTGATTAGTATTAGTTGAATATGCAACAAAGACTATAAAGTGCAATTCGGCAAAGATGGATGTGTGATCAAGGATCATAGAGAAATACAACATCATAGCCGAAGGAGTAAGGAGAAGTGACAATTGATATGTCATTGACCCAAATTCCCAATAAGGAGACACTTGTATTTTAATCCAAAAGGATGAGACTAACCTTTGGCATCAAAGATTAGGGCATCTAAACTGTAGAGACCTCGCAAGACTTAGCAAGAACCGGATAGTCAAGGACCTTCCCAAGCTAAGCAAGGTTGACAACCCAATATTCAAGGGCTGTCAAATGGGGAAGCAAACTAGAGTCACACAAGAAAGTGAAATCTATTAGGACTACTAGACCCATAGAACTTCTTCACATGGACTTGATAGGTCCAATTAGAACTGAAAGTCTAAGAGGGAAAAAGTATTTCATGGTCATGGTTAATGATTTCTCTAGGTATACTTAGGTATCATTCCTAAGGGAGAAATCCGAAGCCTTTAATGATTTCCTAAACATTTGTAAATGGATTCAAGTTGAGAAAGATCTAACTATCAAGAGAATCTGAAGTGACCATAAAAGAGAATTTGAGAATCACAAATTCTCGAGTTAGTGTTAAAAGTTTAGAGTGAAGCATGAGTTCTTAGCCTCCAAAACTCCTCGACAAAATGGGGTGGCTGAAAGGAAGAATACGACTTTTCTAAACATGGATACAACAATGTTTTCAAGCAAAAATATAGCTAAGAGGTTTTGGGCTAAGGCAATTAGCACGGTGTGCTATATCTCTAACTGAGTCTACCTTAGACTACGTATATCCAAAACCCCATATGAATTATGGAGTGGTAAGAAGCCAACGGTCAAATTCTTTAAAGTATTTGGCAACACTTGCTATGTTCTTTGAGATAGAGACCATCTAGGTAATTTTGATGAGAAGAAGGATGATGTCATGCTTTTAGGATACTCCATAACTAGTAGAGCCCACCTCGCTCAGTGGAGGAGTTGATCAATGTGATGGTAGATGATCTTGAAGAAATATATGAACAAGAAAACTTGCCAGTAGTGTTGTCAGTTCATGAGAATGAGAGCACATCTCAAGTGGAGACTGGAAAATCCCAAAGAGATCAAGAAGAACATTCTTCTCAATCAAGTTCAGAGGAAGAAGTTACAGAAATTCAACTTTAACCCAAGGGCACTCACCGAAGGATTATCACGAAGAGACATCATTGGTGATCCTAACATTGGAGTGAAGACAATGAGACAAATATAAAACATCCTTAGTCACCTATGTTTCACTTCCAAAATAGAGCCAAAGCGAGTTAAAGAGGCTTTAAATGATCCAAATTGGATCTTAGCCATGTAAGATGAACAAAATCAATTTCAAAAGAATGATGTATGGTTTCTCATAGAAAGGCCTACTAATAAGAATGTTATTGATACCAAATGGATCTTTAAGAATAAACATGATGAACATGGTACAGTGACTAGGAACAAGGTTAGGCTAGTTGCAAAGGGGTATGCCCAGGTAGAAGGCATTGATTTTGAAGATACATTTGCTTTTGTTGTAAGGTTGGAGTCTATTAGGATCCTCTTATTAATAGCATGCTATTTGAAATTCACGTTATATCAAATGGACATCAAGAGTGCATTCCTAAATAGAATTCTCCAAGAGGAAGTATACATTGAGCAACCTGAGGGATTTGTTGACCCTCATTTGCCTAATTATATATACCGGCTCAAGAAGGCTTTGTACGGTCTCAAACACGCTTAAAGAGCTTGGTATGAAAGAGTCATAAAGTTTCTTCTTGATTATCATTTTGACTGAGAAAGTGTTGACAAAGTACTCTTCGTCAAAAAACAAAATGGCCATATACTCATTGCTCAAATATATGTTGATGACATCATTTTTTGGTCTACTAGTGAGGAGATGTCTCATGGTTTTGCCCAAACAATGAAATCAGAATTTGAGATGAGTATGAAAGGAGAACTGAGGTTCTTTATAGGTCTTCAAGTGAAGCAAACAAATGCTGGCATCTTTTTAAGCCAAACCAAGTTTGCAAAAGACCTAGTCTCTAAGTTTGGATGGCAATAATCCAAACCAGTTAGCACCCCCATCAGCACGAGTGAAAAGATCACTAAAGACCTTGAGGGAGCTAAGGTCGATTCCACCTACTACAAGAGCATCAATGGGAGTTTACTCTACTTGACTGCAAGTAGACTAGATATTGCATTCAGTGTAGGTGTGTGTGCTAGATACCAAGCTGCCCCTAAAGAATCACATCTTAAGGTAACTAAAAGGATTACCCAGTATGTCCATGGGACTACGGAGTTTGGGCAGTGGTACTCATTTGACACCACATCTGAGATTGCAGGATACTCAGATGTGGATTGGGCAAGTGATGTGGAGGATCACAAGAGCATGAGTGGAGGTTGTTTTTATGTTGGCAACAGTCTTATTTCTTGGCATAACAAGAAACAAAATGCCATCTCTCTGTCAACTGCCGAAGCTGAGTATACTGCAGCTAGCAGTGGATGCACTCAACTTCTCTGGATAAAGCAAATGCTCAGCAACTATGAGCTGTCCCAAGGAACCATGAGCTTGTCTGTTGACAATAAGAGTGCAATTAACATCTCCAAGAACTCAATTCGACACTCAAGGACTAAACATATATATATATATATATATATATATATATATATATGTTAAGCATAACTTTATTAGGGAGTTGGTAGAGGAGAAAGTGGTGTCCTTAGATCATGTGAACACAAAAGATCAGTTAGCAGACATTCTGACAAAACCTCTTGATACAAGTAGGTTTGAATATCTGAGGAGTACTAAAGGGTTGTGTGCCATGGGATGAATCCCAAAGACTCATACCAAAGTGCTTAGGGTCTATTGGATGTGGCCAAGCACATAAACCAGGAGTAACCCCCACTCCTTGCACACATATGCTATCATTGAAGAGCAACAACATGTGTGATCGATCACTGGGTTTGTGATTGCTCATGAAGCATGATCGATCATAAAGCCCATGATATCTCACAAGGGTAGTTTCATCAAGAAATTTGCATGGGATTTCAAACCCTCGTTAAAACCCCAAACCACATTTTTTTCGGTTCATTCATCTAGGAAACGAAGCAATTAAGCTCCTCTTAGTCATTTGAGCTCCCCAAACATTAGATTTCTTCTTCATTTTCTTATAAATTGGAATCCTTGCCTACATTCTTCTAATCAAACTCAAGATGGTTTAGAAGAAGCTTGCTACATCGGCTTCTAAGTCCTCGAAAGGTGGTTTGTCCGAGGAAACTCCTCCTCCTACTATAGATAGAGGCAAAAGACCCGCAGGGGAAGGTTCACAAGGGAGAAAGAGAACCAAAGGTCATCAGGAAGGTGGTCTTTCTCCCTTTTGGGATAGGAAGGCTCTCAAATATTTCGAAAAGATCTTCTTAAAGTGTTAGTTTATCATAGAGCGGAACATAGACATTAAGGTGCTTCATACCATGGAGATGTATGAGCAAATGAGGGCTTGCGGGTGGATTCCCTATTTTGATCTTTAGGGACCCATCCAAGATGAAGAGGTATGGATTTTCTACTCTAACGTGTTTGAGGAAAACAATTGGGACAACTCTTTCTATTCCACCATGTACGGATGTCCAATCTCTGTCAATCCCGATTATGTAGCCAACCTTCTCTGAATTCCATGAGAAGCAGATGGGACAGAGATTCCTGCGAAGGTCATCCTGGGAGAGAAAAGTGATTTGACTGACTGTTTGTGCACACAGTACGTTAGTGGGGCACCAAGCTCCCCTGTAAGATCTGCAAATCCAAAGTGAAGTTCCTTGAGCTAGTGTTCTTGTACAACTTCATTTTGATGACCCACCGAAACAATCTTACTCTCTAAATGGGCTATCTCATCGACAACATACTTGAGGGGCCCAAGATTGATCTCTCCACAGTCATTTATTATGTGATTCTCAAGACTGCCAGAGCTAAGCATTCCACAAGGAGCATCCCTTTCCTTGTCCTCATCACGAAGATCCTCGTGGCACAAAAGGTGCCCTTTTATGTTCCAACCCCATTGAAGCATCCCAATTCTCCCTTCACCATTTGAAGTCTGAGAAGAATGAAACTCATGGAGGATGTCACTGACCTGAAAAAGAAGGGGGTCAAGTTAAACCCCACTAAGGCTGCGTTGGCCCCTACTAAAGCAAAACTAATGTCCCTGATGTACATAGTACTCAGGAAGCTCTCTAGGGTTGTTTGCAACCAAAAGAGGAACACCGCTTGAAGTTGGCGGCCGCCAGGGTTTCTACTCCCGAGAACCTGTTGGTTCTTGAATTGGCTAGTGACAACACGACCGATTATTCTGATAAGGAGTTCATTGATGTGATCGATGAGGATGGCGTAGCACAGGCAAAGGATGATGAGGATGGAGGTGACGAAGTCTGTTGTGGACAATCGAGATGATGAGGAGGAAGATGTTGAGAGAATTGAGCTTGAGGGCTCTGAGTATATGGAGGGAGATGATTAGCATCCCTTGTTCTATTTTGTGGTGCTTGTTTCAAGCCACAATGGTCTTTTTTTTGTCTTCTTAGATAGTTTGTTTTTTGTTTTATTGTCTATATGTATTGGCCGTTGGCCATTTGACCTCAAATTTGCTAATCTCTAATGTACTTACATGACTATCTTGAATGAAATGACCTTTTGTTATTATTTAGCTTTATTGTTCAGTTGATATACTTCGTGTGGTATGATTTTTGCTAGACTTTGTCTATTACATGGCAAAAAGGGGTAGAAAAATTGGCATTGGCCATATGAGGGACAAAGAGTATTGACTATAGTGTGGGGGAGTATGGATTTTCATGAGGGAGAGCATGTACGGTTCTATACTTATGGGGGAGAAAGTTTAGGGAGTGTTACTTTTGCGAATGTGTACACTCAAGATCTTGTATGCATTATGGGGGAGCATACAATTTTGGAGAAAATACTATCATTGCTAATCTTTAAGTAAAAACTATAACTTGTTTCCAATCTTGAATCCAAAATGAACACATCTATTTGCATTAACTTACACGTTTTCTCATATGCACACTTCTACATGATTTGAGAATATATGCTTCGCATATGGCTTGAGAAAGGCATGTGTGTTGATTGTGTGCAGGTGTTGATGAGCAGGTCAAGATACCCAAGTTTTGAATGTAATTTTATTTCTTATATATATCTTGTATTGGAGGTGATTGGCATGTATTTCAGGGGATTGGGCAATATGCCCTGGTGTTGTATGTAATGTTTAAGGCATTTGTTCCTATTGATGTATTTTGGGGGAATAGGCAATATACCTAGTGGCAATGGCCAAGGATATGGTTTTTGCAATGAAATTGACAAAGGCGGAGATTGTCGATGCAAAGGCATCATTTATCAAATCCATGGGCAAAGGTGTGGAAGAATCTCTAACAGTTAAGCCTTGAAAACCACGACCCAAGTTGGGCTTCAACTTTCATGAAGGTAAAGGCATGCAAGTAGCTTCATAGGGTTCACGTAGTATGACCCAAGACATGTCCCCACACATGGTTGAACACCCTAAAATGATCCCAAGTGGATATGGACCCCTAAGATGTTCACAATAGTGAATATGTAGAATTCACTATTTGTGATCGATGACAGAAGTGAAGTATAGAGAATTCATTGTTTGTGATCGATCACAATTAGAGATTTTGACCTCCCAAGGACTAGACCTCTTCTCCATGATTAATCATAACATGAGTCTTAAAATCCTTGTGATCGATGACAAAGTCCATGATTAATCATGGCTTGGTTATCACTTAAAAAAAGGCCCACACCACTCGACACCCCTAAGCATATTTTCGAGGTCACAAAAAAATGACCCCATGATAGATCACGGTTGAGGATTTTAGGAGTCCGCCAAAACTCGATTTTAAATTAATGGCCAATTTATCTTGCCCATTTAAAAAGATTCTAATCCAAGGATTGTGAGCCTTTTCTGACCTCTACAAAAGGAAATGTTTCTCATTAGAGTAAAACAATCTTTAAGTATTCAAGAGAGTGTTTTTTTCTTTACTAAAAAGAGCCTCCAAGGGTGAGAAACCCCATTCCTCCATTGCTTGAGCTCCAAGCTTGAAAGTTCCTCAAGAAAATCTCTCTTAGTTCCCTCTTAGCTTAACTTATCTAGCATCTACTTGAGATGTGTGGTTTTGTTAATCCCTTGAGGAAACCCCTTTATGGTTAGCCTAGCTCAAGAAGCTTTAGAGCCATAGTGGGTGTATAAGGAAAACTAGCTCAACAAGGAGCACTCCCACATGTGATAAGAACAGCAACATCATCTAACTTAGTGGTCATACTTGTTATTCATTTTACATTCATTTGCATACTCATTCATCATCCTTTGTTTTGCTTGTGTTGGAGACACCGAAAGCTTTTCTATCTCCGTTGGAGACACCGGAAGTAGTGTACACTCATCAGAGACACCGAGTGTTGTTGTGTAGCTTGTTTGTGAGCAAGTAGTTAGGTTTTGTATGCTGACCTTGGTTGTATGTGACAATCTAAATGAAATATACCTAAGCTCATATGAGCTTTAGAAGAGTGGACATAGGCCTTAATGCCGAACCACTATAAATCTTGTGTTGTAGATTGAATGTGTGATTTCTTGTCTCTCTTATTTGTGCTCATATCTTTTATTGCTTGCTACGTGTTTGTTTAAATGCTTGATTAAACACCTTATTGCACACACTCACTTAAGAAGATTAAAATTAATCCCAACATTGGTAAGAAAGGGTAGAATAAGTTTGATAACCTATTCACTCCCCCTCTAAGATAACTTTAGAGACATTTTAGTTTTCTCTTTGAAACTCAATCTCTCTTATATTGGATGATTAATACTCATGTCTATTAGATTAGAACATTTCCCAACGGCAAGAAAGATGGGACATCGATTTAGAACAAATTTTTAAAGTTCTAACCATTATATAGTGTTTCTGCAACTTTGGATCGATCCAAATCCAAAAACACTGAGAACTTGCAACCCGAGAGTTGTTGGTTCGATCCTGGATTGATCCAATTAAGTTTGGATTGATCCAAATTATTTGGATTGAACTAGGAGGTTTTGATCAATCCTGGATCAATCCAAAGTCACAGAAAATTGCCCCAAACCCTTTGAGAAAGATGTAGTGACTTGGGATCGCCCCTCCTTAGTCCGGGAAGGTCCGTGGACCTTTGTACATCCTATATGGACCTGGATTGATATTTTGAGGCTTTCTTGGCACTTGATGATGATTTCCATAATGATTGGACCCAAGAACCTCCTAAACTCTAACATGACACCACTCATGTCCTAGTCTATACAATGCATGTATTTTACAGTTCATGGAATTTACAACACCTTACATTTACATCTAATTACAAAGCATCATCATCATGAATCAGTGCCTCTAGTTGTTGTATACGTTGAGTCAATAATTGAACTTGTCTCTTTGGCTGGTTGATCTCATGTTGGGGTTCAACCAGATGATTGTTTAGTTCTGCTACTATTGGCTTATGTCCCCTTCTTCTTGGAGGCATTTCTATGAATAGTTAACATCCCTAATCTATCTACTCTGATACCACCTGATTCCGCTACTTGCAAAGATGAGTGCCAAGGATTATTCAACTAAAATAGGAGTCCACCAATCAAGCTTCGTAAATCAGCAACAATATGAAATCATGCACAACTGAAATTACTCAAAAGTAATCTTAGACGAGGGGTGAATACGATTTCTCAATTAATTTACCCCTTTTAAATTTTATATTATGGTTGGTGCTAAATCTTTTTAACTTCTCCCATTTGTGTGTGTGTGCTCCAATGTGTTTACTCAAGTATTATGTCAAATATATGCTAGGCAAGAGTAGTAGAGAGCATTCAAGAAAAGAGACAAGCAATCACACAATACAAACAACAATAAAAGATTTATAGTGGTTCGACACTCAGGCCTACGTCCACTCTTCTAAAGCTCACTACCAAGCTTAGGTATATTTCATTTAGGTACTATTACAACCTAGGTCAATAAACAAAAGCCTAACTACTTGCTCACAAGCAAGCTAAACAATAACACTCGGTGTCTCTAGACTGCACTACTTCTAGTGTCTTTGGCAGAAGTAGTCAAGCTTTCGGTGTCTCCGACAGAAGCAAAGAAAGAACAATAATAAGGATGAATGCAAAGTAAAGAAAATATTACCATAAGTTGATTGATGTTGCTTGTTTCTCAAAGTAGGGTGCTCCTTGATGAGCTAGTTTACCTTAGCTACCCATAAGCTCTAAGTACTTGGTGAGCTCAGTCAAATGTGAGTTTTCTCTAAGAAAAGGCTCACCACAAGTTCTCCTCTATGGTAGTAGAGTGGTATTTAAGAGGAGAAAAAGACAGAGTGATTCTAGAGTATGATGTTAGCTATTCAAGCTCAAAACCAGTGGAGTAATAGTATTTTTTATAGTGGGGGAGGCTCTCAATATAGTAAACTTTGTAACTTTCTCTAGATAGTTTAGAGTGTTATAGATCTTTACCCTAATGGGAAAATTCCCTTTTATAGAGGTAAGGAGCACCCAAGGCCTTTGGATTGAAATCTTTTATAACAAGAAACTCTTTCGAGCCTTAGATTTTGAAAATGAGGTTCAAATTTCAAAAATATCACATTGAAAATCTTGTTTCAATTTTGTTCCAAAATCACCCTTGCAATTGATTGCTTGACTTGCAATCGATTGTGGCTTACAATTGATTACGGATCTCGTAATCGATTGTTAGATCCCAAATTGATTGCGGGCCTGGACATCCTGGTCCAAATCTATTATGCAATCGATTGTGGCCTATGGGTTTAGACCATGGGAGTCTTAGTCTACTCCCAGATTTTGGTCGTAATCTATTGCGCCAAAATCTATTGCTTGATTTGTAATCGATTGTGGCTTTTAGAAATTTGGGGTCTTGGTCTTAACACTGTAGGAGGGTCTATCCTTAAGCCTTTTTCCTTTGGGTTTTGTGAGAGACCTATCACCATGTCAATATTGATTTTAAAGTCTTAAAATGATATGCAATGTATGCTTTATACCTTTCTTTGTGGAGCAAGTCCAAGGTAGTTTTCGGTCTCTTCTTCAAGTCTTTGATCCTTCTTGCCTTCATGTCTTGAACTTGTGAGAGCATAGGACACTTATAAGACACACACTACCACACATTTATCCATGGGATTGACATACAACAACAACAACAACAAACAGCCATATCCCAACTATTTGGGGTCGGCTACATGAATCCTGTTCCGCCATTCCGCTCTGTTTAAAGCCTTATCTGCTGTTAA
>JAOXJP010051368.1:0-16006 GCA_025762735.1 Platanus orientalis
CATAGGAGCTAACATTACACCATTTGGACCACGGAAGAGGTTCTAAGGATCCTTTGAGGGTCTAGGGGTAAATGTTTTGAGGTGAAAAGGGTAAAATGATAATTTTTTGCCTATGGGTCGAAAAAAGTGAAAATGAATATTCTTCACTTGTGATGCTTCATGACAAAAAGGCTTATGTAGGTAAGAGAAATTCAGTGATCTGGATGACAAATAATGAGTTCTAGGCCTTTGAAGGCAAAATGGTAATTTTTCCATCTGTGATGCTTTACTGGAGAAAGACTTATAGGATGTGGAAAACTTGCTGTTGACATGAATAAAGTTCTAAAATGTGGACCCTCAAAGTCCTGTTGATACTTTTGAGAGAAATTAGGGTTTATCCAGAAATGGTGCATTTTGGGCTGTAATGAGGTGCTTTGACTGGTTCATTTGCGATTGGAACATCCAGGAAGACCTCTTTGAGAATGCTTAACCTTCTAGAGTCTAGGTTTTCTCTTCCTAAGCTAAGGTTGCTTTGAGTCTTGATGCATAAATGCTATTATGTTGTCCTTATGCTATCACATGACTCAAGTCAAAATTTGGGTGTTAACACTTACGTAAATATTTTCTCCCCCTTTTCATTGTGGAAATCAAAGACAAAGGAAATAAAACACAAAGATAACAAAAAAAATTCCTTCATTGATTATATGATAGGTATAGGGGGAAAAATAAAAAATAAAAGAAATAAAAAAAGAGATGCTCTAAGCATCCTCATCCTCATCTTCATCTTCATCTTCCTCACTCTCATCCTCATCATCTCTAAGGATGTCAATAATCCAGCTAGGCTTTGGAGCTCATGAGGGATCAACAATGCCCTCAATGTGGTGTGGACAAGCCTCTTGTTTATACTATCAACTTTCTAGCCAAGGAGCTCAAAGCACTAAAACTTATGGTCAAGGTCATGATGAATATTCTAGATGAGTGTAAAGAGAGCTAGAGATACTTCGGGAATGGGGAGCTGAGTTAGAGGAGGTGTGGGAGCTGAGTCAGGTGTCAATGGAGGGACCTCTGGAGCTGGTGGTGCCTTTGGCGGAGCTGGTATAGGTGCTTGGACAGACTGAGCTACCTCTCCAGTGACCTGGGCTGGCCTCTGTGTTATACGCTTCTGCCCTTCCATTCTTTTTATGGTCGCATCATCGATCGGGAGTCTTTAGGAAAGGACTACGATGTCTTTGGGGAAGGTGACACCACACTGCTCCATGAGTTGGGTGACAAGCACCCCATATGGTAGTCCCCACTTCATCCCATTGTTGATAGACACTTGTAGCATAACTAGGCATATGATGGTCAGGACATAAATGGACTTAGCCCCATCAGCCAAGCGACCAGGTGCACCCAATCGTTTGACAAACTTGTCTTGTGCATCGTCTGGAGTAGCGTGTGTACAAGGATGATGTCGAGTAGCCTTGTCATCATGTAGCTTCAGATCATGCATAGAAAATTCAAAATAAAATAATCAAATATTCATCAAAACTAGGTCTCAAAAGACCCATTTTTTGGGGTCTGTTTGGGGGGCCATCTCGAGGCCTTCCACAACTCCTAAATTCATGAAATTAAATCTGGCATATCATGTATATGTCTAGTCTGACATAGTAAAATTTGGGCTCAATCATCCTAGTACAAAAATCATAAGAAAATTGGCATGGTAATTGGTTAAAATGAAAGCAAGTAGAGGCTACTGAGCCTCTACTATGTAACACGAGCTATAGCAGCACTCTAGCATGAATTGGACAGCATAACAGCATGCTAATCTTACATATAATGGAGGGGGGGATGAACTAAAATTGAGTTTAGGCTTACCTTGGGTCCAAAGTGACCTAGGGTTTGCAAGTCTCCTCTTTTTCTTCTTCTTCTTTTTTTGCCTATGAATTTTTAGGGTTCTTGTTGCCAACCCAGGGCTGCATGAATTTGGGGCTATTTATATCCCAAAATGGTGTAATGAAGGGTTGAGATGGAGCTTGGGGTTTGCTAGATGGAGGGCTAGGATGATGTCTATCCTAAAATAGGTGGAGGATGGAGATTGAATCTAGGTTTTGTTAAGTGGAGGGCTAGGATTAATTTAGCCAAAATGAGGTAGAGGGTGGGGATATGCTTAGCTAAAATGAGTTGGAGGGTGGGGATTGAATTGTGTTTGTTGGCATGGATTAATAAGGTGGAAGGGGAGCATAGGAGATGCCTTCCGAGGCAATCCCATTGGTTGTAATCTTTAAGGGTATGGCATGAGATGCCAAATGGGGGAATGAGATAAGCTCTCTAGGGATTTGAAATCCGAGGTGAAGATCCAAGGGAGGAGGATAAAAAATTAGATGGAAAGATGCCAATCCAAGGGTTACCAAAAATGGCCTTAAGGTGTGAATGCATTTGATGCTAAATATCTTAACTTTAGCTCATCTGATGACTAATGTTGCTTTTTGATTTTTTTAAACCCTCTCTCTACCGTCACACCTTGTGAGCTCTTGAGCTAGGAAGTTGGCCCAGTCAGTGTCAATCTTAGAGGTCACAAATACTCTGGTTGCACTGGTCCAATCGAAACCAAATTACGAAAAGGGTAAGGGGTGAAATTAGGGTTTTTTTGACCTGAGAAGCTCTCAGATGCATTTTGAAAGGGCAATATGGTAAAATTGATTTGAGAATCACCTAGGGATAGATAACCCTAGGTCCAGGTTGTGGGCTTCAGTTTTTACACAACGGGTGGTCCTTTTAGAAAAGTGTTCCATTCATCATGGGCCTAACCTATGATGACAAGAATCACCACCAGTCCTTTTTAAGATGTGACTGAACATCTATTTTTAAAAACAAAATCATTTTTATTTTAAAATTTATTTTGAAATGCTTGACTCCATTTTTGTAGGTCTACATATAGGCTTCTAGGTAAACGGTTCAGTTATGGACCAGGGAAGGTGTTAGGCACCCTAGTCCACCCGCATACATGGTTACCTACTTAAACTAGTTCAACTCTAGGGTCTATCTTCTATTTGAGGTGAGTGCATTAGTGTATCTAATTTTGAAAATGTGTTATGCATGTGTAAGTGAATTACCCTACTAACTATTGTATATGTGTGACATGAGTAAACAAAATAAATTATTTAGTGAGAAATTTATCATGTTGTTTTATAGTGAAGGATAAAAATTCGAATGATATAAAAAAATAATAAAAAACTATTTGAGACATATCTGGAGCTTGGTTTCCTCAGAGTTAAATTAAATAAAAAAATATGACATATATATACAAAAAATAAAACATAACATTCATGAAGCATGGCATCACAAACCTAATTAAAAATAAAAGTAAATAAATAAATGAGATAAAAAAAAGAGATAAAGGAAAAAAATTAAATTTAATATTTATGACAAGGGTATCTAAAATACAAAAAAAATAATAATATTAATAAAAGAATGAAATAAAAATTGAAGTAAAAAAATGGCTTGGGATGATTGATCGTGATGAATTTAAGAAACTTGCTTATCATGGAAACAAATAAAATAAATTATAGAACAAACGAAATAACAAATTAATTAGAAATAACAAAATGAATAAAAATATATAAGTAAAAAAAAAAAAAGAATAGCAAATAATGGTTGAATGCAATAATTTCAAGAAAATTATAAAAAACAAAAATAATAAAATAAAATATAGAATCAACATTACAAATAAAATGACTAGCTAATAATCATAAAAAATAAAAAAAAGAAAATTAATGGTTTGGAATGGAGAAGGTGTTTGGTTTCAAGAAAATACTTATCAAAATGAAATAAAATTTAAAATCCATATTACAAACAAAATTATTAATTAATAAACATTATCTAAGATTTTAACGAAAATCTATACATACAAGTATCCAACATTAATTAATGAAAGTTTTTAAAAGAAAAAAAAGAAAAATTAATTTACAAAATGGGGTTGTTGTACAAAAAAATTATGAAAATAAAGTAAAAATTAAGTGCAAACACATAGATAATGTAAAATGAATTAAAACATTATAATACTTATACACAAAAAGACAAAAGACTAAAAAAATAAAAACAAGAATAAAAAATAAAAAGGAAAATCATACCTTTAGGATGTTGCACTCGTGAATGATTGCTCTTCCTTTAGTTGGACAACATGTCTTCACATGTTCTTCCTGACGCTGAAATTGAATAGACAACAATAAAGATGATGGTATGTTTAGGAAAGAGAGAGAGAGAGAAGAGAAAGAGCTTCTTGGGGAATTTTGGGCGATTTTTCCTCTCTTAAGAAAGAGGGGTGGTCTTTTATTTATAGGATTTTAGTAAGCTTTCACCTAAAGAAAGGGGAGTAAATGGAGAAATGTGTTGGAACAAAAAATGGAATGATTGGAGGATTGGAATGAGGTGGCTAGATAGTTTTTAGGAAGGGAGAGTTGAAGAGCCAAAATTAGCATGATCTTTGCCTAAGTGTCAATGACATGTCAACTAAAAATGGAAGAATGTGTGATTAGGAATTCAAAAGTGGAATGAGAGTGTGTTTGACACATGTGGACTTTTATCTAAAGAAATAAGAGTAAATGGGGGAGTGTGTTGGACCAAAAGAGGAATGATTGGATGATTGAAGTGAGATGGTTAGGTAGTTTTAGAAAATGAGAGTTGGTGAAACAAAATTGATATCATCTTTGCTTAAGTGGCAATGACATGTCAATTAAAAATGGAATGATGAGTGATTAAGAATTCAAAAGTGGAATGAGAGTGTGTTTGACACATGTGAACTTTCATCTAAAGAAAGAAGAGTGAATGGAGGAGTGTGTTAGACCAAAAGGAATGATTAGAGGATTAAAGTGAGGTGGCTATGTAGTTTTAGGAAATGGGAGTTGGTGAGACAAATTTGGCATCATCTTTGCTTAAGTGGCAATGACATGTTAATTAAAAATGGAATGATGAGTGATTAAAAATCCAAAAGTGGAATGAGAGTGTGCTTAAGTGTGTTTGAAACAAGTATGACATATGGCATAGACAAAAAAGAGTAATGTGGTGTGGATTTCGGTGTGTTGGACTCATGCCAAGTATATGACTTACCAACCTAAGATGTTTGTACATAGGTTTCGACTTAAGATAAAATAGGGGGTGTTTGTGTATAGGTTTTAGGCTAGGCTTAAGGGGTGTTTGGACACATGTTTTAGGTTAGGTTAAAGGAATACTTGGTCACAAAGTTTTGGTTAGGCGGGTTATGTTCACACCAAAAATGAGGAAGGATTAAGGAAGTGGATCCAACAAAAATCTTAGGGAAAATCGAGGGTCTAGAGTGTCAAATTAGGAAAGAATGGGGATGGCCTAAAAATGGGAGGTTATCTAACTACCTTGATTTCTTGTGATGTTTAAGGTCAATTCTAGAGAGTTAATGTTGCCCATTGAAAGAAACCTCTAGACCCTCAGCCAAAATTAGGTACTGACAGATGTCCCTCTTTGACCCGAGTTACTTGTCAACGAGTGTCAAAAAGTAGAAAGTACTAATTTTGGCTCAGGTAAGAAAATAAAGATTCATTCTAACTAAATCATGAGTAGTCCAAATTTTTTGAAAAATAATTTTTTAATTGGTTTTTATTGCAAAAAGACAACCTACCAAGCTAGATGGCTTATGTCTTAACCGATTTTCTTTCTACATGGTCTAACATGGGAAGCTCTACAATTTGGAGGAATTTTGAAAACTGACGTCTCATTACTTATTTAAGAGTAATCAATATTCTTTTCCAATTTGCATGTGCATTGTTGCTTTGGCACTATGCTCCTACTAAAAGACATAGAAAGTCTACAGCATGTGGTGTATGAATGTCTTGATAAAACAAAATACAAAAAAAAAGCTATCTAAAATTTTAAAATGTATCAAACAAGTAAAAACCTTTGAAAATCTTATAAAAAGACTAAAGAAGAAGAAAAAAACGTAAGAAAAAAAAAATATTGTTATTTTTTATTTTTGTTTAGATTTAATTTTTAGAAGTATGCAAATAAAGTGAATGGCATAAAGTGGTAAAACATGATGAAACCATGATAGGGACCAGTCAAACGACCTCTTTGTTCTAGCATCCCCCACCAAGCAGATAAAGGTGCTCATAAGATGACAATTTTTTATTGACTTTTGCATTTTTTCTTCCTTTTTTTTTTTTTAATGAATACACTCTTAATTCGATTTGATTTTGTTAGTCCTTAGATGAAGTAACTGAATACTAACTTTTGTTAACAAGAGATTGAATTTGATATTGAGAGTGTCGTTGTCGTAAGACACACTCAGATGTTGGGGATTGTCATTGCCGTAAGGCAAGCCCCAATGTAATGAGAACACCGTTGCCGTAAGGTGAACTCGAGGTTTGGCTTTTATAATCTTGATGAAGTCCGAAGACTTTCATCGCCAAGATTCTTCTCTGTTGTTACTTCCTGCTTTGTATGTCACAGGTGTGACTAGAGGTTTGACTTTTATAATCTTGATGAAGTCCGAAGACTTTCATCGTCAAGATTCTTCTCTGTTGTTACCTCCTACTTTGTGTGTCACAAGTGTGGCCAAAGGTTTGACTTTTATAATCTTGATAAAGTCCGAAGACTTTCATCGCCAAGATTCTTCACTATTGTTACCTCTTGCTTTGTATGTCACAGGTGTGGGCAGAGGTTTGACTTTTATAATCTTGATAAAGTTCAAAGACTTTCATCGCCAAGATTCTTCTTTGTTGGTATCTCATGCTTTATGTGTCACAGGTGTGGCCAAAGGTTTAACTTTTATAATCTTGATAAAGTCCAAAGACTTTTATCGTCAAGATTCTTCCCTGTTGTTACCTCCTATTTTGTATGTCACAGGTGTGGCCAAAGATTTGACTTTTATAATCTTAATGAAGTCCGTAGACCTTTATCAAGATCCTTCTCTGTTGTTACTTCTTGCTTGTTGATCGCAGGTAGTCAGAGGCTTGACTTTTATAATCTTGATGAAGTTCATATACCTTTATCAAGATCCTTCCTTATTGTTACTTCCCGTTTGTCGATCACAGGTAGCTAGAGGCTTGACTTTTATAATCTTGATGAAGTTCATAGACTTTTATTAAGATCCTTCCCTGTTATTACTTTCTTCTTGTCGATCATAGGTAGCTGAGGCTTACCTTTTATAATTTTAATGAAGTCTGTAGACCTTTATCAAGATCCTTCCCTATTATTACTTCCTGCTTTGTTGATCCTAGGTAGTCAGAGGCTTGACTTTTATAATCTTGATGAAGTCCGTAGACCTTGATCAAGATCTTTTCCTGTTGTTACTTCCTGTTTGTCGATCGCAAGTGCTAGAGGCTTGACTTTTATAATACTAATGAAGTCTGTATACCTTTATCAAGATTCTTCCCTATAGTTATTTCCTGTTTGTCAATCGTAGGTAGTCAGAGGCTTGACTTTTATAATCGTGATGAAGTCCGTAGACCTTTATCAAGATCCTTTCCTGATGTTACTTCTTATTTGTCGATCACAGGTAGCCAGAGGCTTGACTTTTGTTTCAATATTTTGCACATGTTTCATTGATTTACTTTGCTTGCTTTTGAATTGATTTGATTTCTTCTTCTTTTTGTTATTGATTTTTTATTTTTATTTTCTTTTATTGGTTATGATTTTGATTTTTTTTTGGCTTGAATTCATCATGGTCTTCTGATATCCTCTAAAATGATGATTGTCAAAGAAGATTTAATCGGTTTCTGTCAACTTTTAAAGTTTTGGGTTAGTTTTCCCTTTTTATGTCAAACACCCTTTGATGTGCGGGACTAGTTCCTTGAGTTCTCAGTTGAGTTTGAGTTTTTAATACTTGATGATTTTTTCCCCAGTCTGTATTATACATGATCTTATTCCATGAGTGCTCTGCCCCCTGTACTCATCTTTTGTCTGTTGATTTCCTTTGACTTTGTCCTTGTAAATGTTTGATGTCTTGCCCCAGCTGGGTGTGATTCTTTTTTTTTTTTTGTCTCTTCTTTAGTTTTGATCACATCTTGACTCTTGGGATTGTCCTTGTACCATTCCCTCTTGTTTTTGTTTTCCTTTTGCCCATAGTTCACTAGTGCACATTAGGACGAACCATTTTGATTTGTCTTGTCTTTTCTTACATTATTGACATTTTTCATTCTTTCTTAATGTTCTTGTATATTATCCGACATTCGAATTTAGGATAAGTAGACGTTGATTGACTTTTTTTATTTCTTTTTTATTTTTACCTCTTTTGCCCTTGAAATTATGGAGTTCTCAAGTCTGGCATCCACCTTATTTTTGCCCATAACGCCAGAGTCCAATTTTCACCATGCCCGTGGATTTTTGTCTTGCCATGTTTGATGCTTTTACTCATTGTGTCCTTTTGGATTTTCACAATGCCCTTTCAAACATGCACTTTCCTCTTTTTTATTCTTTTTTTTGTGTCAAGTTTCCATCATCAACAACTATCTTGCTAAAAGAATTTTTCTAGGCTTTTTGACTTAAGGTTTTGCTCTGAAGAGGACTTAGTTTATGGGATGAAACGTGGCTTAGGACATAGGCACCAATAATGGGGATATAGGCTCAAATTTTATTGAATATTGTCAGGGTTTTAGTGTTCATCATAACATAAGAAAGTTTTTTTGTTTATTCTTTACCAAATATGGGTAATTGGCCCATTTGTAATGTATACCACATGCTTATTTCATTGCTTATATGTACCAAGGATCCTCAAGATGCATGTTTTATTATTGTGACTGAACCTAGATTTAAGCTGCCTATGTACCCTTTAGGGATCAAGTCGAACATAGTTCAAACTCTTTTTTTTTTTTTAGGATCACTTAACTTTTGACATATTTTCAATTCAAATGAACACTTAAGGAGGGATGGTTTGATAGAGAAAGGTTTTTTTTTCAATGTTCAAACTGGCTCACTAGTGGTAAAGGTGAAATGGGGTTTTTTCTAGGAATCTGCTCGGCCAAAAATGGCCTCCCGTCTTGTCTTTAAACATTTAAGGGTTATCTCATGTAGTCATTAGGATGCCTTCTTTAATATTTGGAATAAACTTTAACTTAAGATCCTCGACACACATTTTTATTTCCTTTTTTTTTTTGTCAATTCATTATTAACTCATCCTAATTGTAGCACCTGATATCATCTCTTTCTTCACATCAATATGGTCATCAAGAATGAGGTGAAAAACTTGTCTTTGTTAGAAAGTCTTGGAGTAAAGCTCAGCCCCAGTGACAAAATTACATCATTCAATTGACAAGTTTTAGAAGACTTCAGTGAATTCTTATCATGGCAGCTTCAAGGTATTTTCTGCTTTGACTTCAATTCCAATAAGGCATTTGAAACCTACTCCCTTCTTTCAAACTTTTTAGATTCCAGAACCCTAGCATCTCCAAACATTCTTCACTTAAGGGTAAACTTCCCTTTCTTCTCTAGATGAGATGACCTATTATTTCTTCATTGACAACCATCATTTTATAAAGACTTATTCATGAGACCCCTTCTGAATTCAGCTCATCATTATTAAATTTTATTAAGCTTGTCTGTTCACAATAAAAATTTATAAAAAAATTTTACAAGAAATTTGATTAGTGGTTTAACAAAATTTTCCTTGAGATTGAGCACCAAAACCTGCCATTGGAGGGCCTATGCTAGACTTCAATCATTTGACCGCAAGAATGGAACCCCTTTAGGTTTTTAAAAATTCATTTAAAATGAGTGCAACATGCAATTCAGGCAGATGATGCACTTTTTAAAATACTACATGTTATTTTTTTTAAACCCCTAATTGTGATATTTGATAAACTAGTTTTTTGAAATCATGATGCATGATGTTGACAAGAGTGCAGTGGGTTAAATTATATTTTTATTCATGTTTATTCATTACTTATTTTTAGGACAGTCATCGTGAAACGGTACTAAAAGAGGTCTTGTATTTATACAACCTTGGATAAGCAATTCATTAAGTCTCCAATCACATTTCCTTGAGATTTGTTCTAAAATGAGCTTTCATTATGTATACTGGTACCAAAATATTTTCTTTTTTATTCGAGGGGCTGTGCTTGGGTTTAAATTCTAAGCTGCCTACGTACCTAGTAACAAGAGGGACCGGGATCAAGCCAACCGTAGTTCTTTTTACTTTATATCACTCTCTAATTTGTCTTCAACCTCAAGCTATTTGGATATCATGAAAATAAAGGATTTTATTGGAAATAGGATGTTAGGGTAAAAGGATGGGAGGAGGGCTCAAAAACAGTTGTTCTCTGATCTATCAAATTTTTGATATGGTGCTTAAGCTAATAGCATCGTTCAGTAGTACAACCAATAGCTTGATGGTAAGCACAAAACATCTGGATCATATGCTTTTGGGAGAGGGTTTGGTAAAGGACATGAAGGGAGTGGTTAAAGATACCCGTGCTCAACCTAGAAGTTAACATGTGAGTGAGGGTATAGGGAAGTGGGGTGAACTCCCTTATATTTCTCTTCAGTTATTGTTGGAAAATAGTAAAGGATAGTTGAGTGAGTAAAGAATTTTTTTTTGGCTAGGCTTGAATCAAATACATTTGTGGGTTGAGGATGGGGTGGATTACAAGAGGCATGGCAACAGAGACTGGTCCTTCAATAATGTTTGATTTTTCCTTAATGTCCTTAATCAAACCCTCTTTGATTGCCTTCTCAATCCTTATAACTTTGAAAATTGTTTCAAAATTCAAATGAAATGGAGTCAACAATATCACTTGGTAGGTTGTGCCTAGAGTCTTCAAAAATATTTTTGTTACTTCATCATCCTCTATGACACATTTTGTCTAATTGCAACTTGTCTCCAATAGGGGACATAATCTTTTATGTTTTTGTTGGGTTTCCGACTCATCTTCTCTAAAGTTGACTTCTGGGAATGTTATCCAAGATTGAAACAGAGATTATTTGAGGATACTGCCAGAGGCGCAGTTAGAAACGGATGGAGAAGAATTAGATCAATGGGAGGGATCACCCAGCCCACCGCTTGGGGAAGTAGTTAAGCTTGTATTGCCCCTTGGTGGATATTGATATATGGAAGAGATGGTTGGACCACAATAGAGGCTTTTCTTGATAATCTTGTATTGGGTACTCTTGAGACTTTGGACTGTGATTTGACTTGAAAGATACTTGACGAATTCTCATTTTCCATGGTTGTAACATACAAGATCTTTATAAGTATCAGGTTTACTAAGTAACCTTTGTCTCAATCATGCTGATTGGCCTCTGCTATTAACATGATTATCATTACCATTTGAAGCTTTTTTTTCTCTTAGAAAAAATAAATAAATCAAAGTCGGAATCCATGCTTAAAACTTGCAAAACATGTACTTGAAAAAAAATACATCCTAAGATCCAAGTCCTTAAAAAAATCATGATAAAGAAAACAAATGACATGTTGTGCCCCTAGTAGTGATAGTGATGATTGATGGTTCAATTCGTGTCTTTAGTCGGTTTATTTCCATTGATGTTGATTAGTTTGAAGTTTTTGGTTTCAGTTGTCATGATTGATTTAGGACATTTGTTTGATTGGATGACTATACTTAGTTTAGCTTACTTGAGTTGACTCATATGATTCGAATAAATTTGAAATGATTTGTTTATGATTAACCCATTTTAGGTTAGCTCGATTTGAATTGAATGGTTTTGGTTTAAGTTAATCTTAATTTAAGGCTGACATGATTTGACTAAAATTGATTTTGGCTTTGTATTGGCTTAATTAATTTGGTTTGAATTGATTTTGGTTTTTTTTTTATTTGGTCCAAATCGGTTTAGTATGAGTTGATTTGTTTTAGGTTGATGGATTTGGTTCGGGTTCACTTAATTTAGGTTGGTTTGGCACTTAGTGTTATACTCTTTTACAAGTGGTCTAAGACTGGGACAATTTGGTTTGATTCTAGTTGGGCTTGATTTTGGGGTTAATCATTTGGGTTGAGTTGATTGGACCAGTTTGGTTTAAATTGGCTCTCTCTAGGTTAACCCTATTCATTTGATTCATTTTAGATTGGCCTAGTTTGTGGTTGATTTGGTTTGGTTTTAGGGTTGATTTGATTAGAGCTTAATCTAGTTGAGGTTGATTTAATTTGGTTTGAATTAACTTTGTTTGGGTTGGTTTTATTTTAGATAGCTTGGTCTTCAAATTGATAAGACTACACTTTTATAAATCGAATAGAATGTCTTTTTTTTTTCAATTTTGTTGAGTTAGGTGGGTTACTTTAATTCTTGACTTGGGTGCTTGGCTTAAGTTGCATGGTTTATGGATGGCTTTGTTTAGTTGACTTTTTAGTCTAAATTGGATCATGTTTTGATTGATTTTGGGATATCTTTGGGCCAATGAGTTATGATTGGTAGAATCGGACTGGTTGATCTTAGGTAGACTAGATTTAGGTGCAAGCTAGTTTAGTTGATCACCTATGCGAAGGTTTTTTAAGTATGATTTATTTATAGGAGAATGCATATATACATATGAATTTAAAAAACACTAGAAAACCTAACACTAAAATGAAAAAAAAGGACTTGGGCCATCTACATTTCACATAAATTCAAACAAATAAAGAAAGGGTTCTCTCTGACCCGGACTTCAAATGATAGACTAAGTCAGTGTCCTAATAAAACTAACCTAGTTTATGTCTAATGCATGTGGTTTAGTTCAATGATCTAGGCTTAGGTCTCCCATGCCTTCAAACTTCATCGGCCCATTTCTGGTCCGAGTCGCAGGTTGGTGGCTTGAGTTGGGGATTTCCACTTGGCCATGGAAAATGCAGTAATCATGACTTTCGCTTTCGACCCCTCCTATTAGGATCCGGCATTACCCGGTAGGACATGTAATGCAAGTATGCCCTGTAATGTGTGCACAGTGCGAATGTGTTCTCCTAATTGATCCTAGACTTATTTGAAAAGAAAATTAACACATAGTGTGTACATGTTCAAAAGTGGTTTGCAGCATTATATAATTTCTATCCTAGAAAAGACAAAGCAAAACAGATAAATGTATCACATGCTAGCTAGGAAAGCAATAAATTCATCTAATCATGAAAGCAAATAATTGACTTGACTAAAGACTGTAATGGGCTTATTTCAGGTTAAACAATATTCTCCCCAGCGGAGTCGCCATTCTGTGGGCCTCGATTTTCGCACGACGGGTAAATCCCTTTTGAAAGAGACTTGCCTATCGCAGAAAATATCCCACGTGACTTGGAGTCGCCACCATCCTTTTTAAAGATGTGGATGAACATCAATTTTGAAAACAAAATAAGTTTAAGTTTTGAAAAAGGTTTGAAATGTCTGACTCCACATTTAAACTGGTCAACTCCCAAAGATCTTAGGTAAGTTGTTCATTTATGAGTTGGGGAAGGTGTTAGGCACCCCACCTCATTCGCTTTCGTGGTTACCTACTCTGAACCTGCTACAGTCTACTAGTCAATATGGATTTATCAACTATTCATCTCATCCATTGCTTTTATCTCATCTAATTGAGATTAAGTAAGGAATCCACATGTCATTTCTACCAAAATTTTGGCAGCATAACGGCTATAATATGGACCCCTAGGGATGAATAGTGATCCCCATGTCACTTCTTCAATAACCTATTAGTCCATAAATCAAGAAAACACTCCATATATGTCATACATCCGCATCATCACTGTTCACCCGACAGCTCCGCATCTATCCACATCAACATCACATAGTCTCCATCATGAATTTACATCTATCAAAATTTACAGCACTTTAGAAAGAATAAGTCATTAAAAGATTCTCTAAGTTATCTGAGGCCGTCAATATATCAATTACCTACCAAACCGGGCTAATACAGCTACACAGTCATGCCATAATCAAGGCCTCCAAATATCTCTCTGCACATAACATGGTTTGTAATTAGTGACAAATCATCTAGTGTAAATGAATTGAAATAAGTTAAAGAGCATACCTTATTTGTTGTTTCACGTAACCATATAAGACATAAGAGGTTAGTAGCCCATAAATATGTTAATAGAATATGTTCCATCTATATCCAAGAATATCTCTTAATTAATAAATCAAGCACATGTATTCTTATAAGGAGCTGTTACCTAAGAAGGTGGAAAAATATTCAATAAAAACCGAATATATTCCAGTGTGAACTCACTTAGTTCAACTAAAGGTATGTAGTAAGAATGTCAAGCAAAGAGCCGAAATAAAGAGTATAAAAGAACATGTATGGGGACCGATCTAAGAGTGAAAGATATCAACTTTAATAGAAAGTAGTCATATTTGCAATGAGAAGAGTATATGGTCTCAATTTGGTTAACAAACATGGGTGAAACAAAGTAAATGGTACTAAATAATGAGACTGAATATGCATATAACGAAGAATGGCCATACCCACGTGCATCAAAGGAAATGAAACTAAAAGATGAAACATCCGTAACCAGAATATTAGATGAGTATCCAAATCTGTCCTACCCTTCCACTATTTACATAACAAACAGGATTTCAGCCTCATTTGGGAATACCTCATCACAAAAATTACTTAACAAGAACCAATGGAAAACTAGATCTCAACATTACAACCATTGTCAAAGCCACACACTATGGAACATTGAGTTTATGTACAACTTCATGGGAATTTAGGAATCATAAATCAAATTTTCAAGGAACTAAAGTGAACATCAAAAGGCTTTAAGCTAACTGTAATACACTGATATAATAGCAGAAAAAGGAAGGAAACAATAACTAACCAAAGCAAAAAAATAAAAAGTAAAAATAAATAAATAAACGAATAAATAGAATGGAAAATCATGATTTCAATAAAAACAAACACCCATAAACATGATATAGAGATGAATGACAGCTACTATATACATGTTTAAGCATATAGAAAGAGAACAAAATGAAATGAGGAAACAGCTCTATGCGAATCAAAAGACAATTGTAAAAATCATCCAACATTATCTAGTAGACTACAAATATGGCATCAAAGTTGGGGATCCCACCACTGTGTTGACCCATAGATCAAAACAACTGAACAGAAACCTACGAGCTTTGGTTCTAGATTCTAAAACCCCAAATCCAGACCTTGGAACCTTACGTCTAATGAAAAAGAATAATAGGAACGAGAAAACCCCTGATACCAGTATAGCTAACTACCCCCACAACTGCCTTATGAGAGAAAATAAAACTCATCTCATCATCCAACAACTGCTTCTAAGTCCAAATCTATTAGCCAAAACACCAACTCTCAGCCAAAATCAACAAATAAATAAACAAACTCCAAGCAAGGTTTAAGTTAGGCAATAGCAATACCATCCTTCACAAACGAGATGAACTATCGGTTACAACACTTATAAGAGTAAAACCCCACAAAATGTCTGAATCAAAAGTATCATCACCAAAAGAAAACTGACAGAAAAAGTATAACAAAATAATAATATAAAAAAATCCTCAATTCGTCTACAATAACTTCATTAAAAAAATAAAAAATAAAAAAAATGAAAAATAAAACCATACAACGGTCCATTTTGTTTGGTATCAATATTATTCATAAAAAAGAGGAAAAAACATCATGTGGAGCAATTTGAGGGGTAAGAGGGAATACCCCCTATTTTGTAACACAGAACAAGTGTGTCATCTTCTTGTATCTTGAGCAGCTGAGCAGAGACTAGAGAAGGGTGGAGATTAAAGATTTATTCCTGAGAAAGGGGGGGTTGCAGGTTTTAACATTGTCTATGGGGAGACAGATTGGGGGTTTAGGTTATTGGTAGAGAGAGCTGACCGTGAGGGAGAGAGTAATAGAGAGGGAGATGAGAGTTGATAGTGAGGGAGCTGGGTTGTCTGCTGGGGGGAGGGGAATAACGAGAGAGGAGGAGAACTGTGCTGTGAGGAGAAAAATAGAGAGAGAAAGGGAAAGGGGTTGCTATGGGTGAAAAAAATAGGGAGAGAAAGAGAGGGACAGTGAGAGAGAGAGATGGGGTCAGAGAGAGAAACAAGAGGGTTTTGCTGTGCGTGAAAGACAAGGAGAGAGGGAAGAAGG
>JAOXJP010051379.1:0-16005 GCA_025762735.1 Platanus orientalis
GATATGCACTCATAATTTATTCCCGAAGATAAATTCTTCAACTCCCTTTCTTTGCCCATCTTCCTTCCTATTTTATACTAATAGAGGAGGTATTGATACCCAAATGGCATTCCATCTTATCTTCTTCAGTCTAATCATCCTGGACAGCCGCAGTCTGAACTAGAGCTTTATTGGGAGATACCCTATTCTATAGTAAAAGCCCAATTTTAGCCTGCGAATTACTCTCAGCCACCAACTGATTCTTCACAATTTCCTTCCCAATTTGTAAACATCTTTCTGAGATGATTCTGGTCACCCTTAACACCATTGCTTCCATGACCAAATTTTGCAGGTCATCTGTCATTGTCTTGGTGCTTTGATGGGCCATAGAGATCTATTGTTGCAAATATTCAATCTCTTGCAAAGGGCTTTTGACTGGGGATGTAGAGATAGAGTGGGACAACATTGGAGAGGTATGGGAAGGATAATTATCGGGGGGATGAGAAGAGTCAGAAAAAAAATTAACAGTATATAGGGGTAAACAAACCTAGGACCTTGTCCATGGAATCGTTAAGAGAGTTAGGAACCAGTTCCCGCGAATGTGCCGAGACATTGAGGAGGTTGCCATGGGAAGGTGAAGCATCTACGATATCAATAGCGTCAACCTCATTTGGGTGCCCTCCTTAATGCTCGTTGTAAAGCCATCTCAGGACTTGATTATCCCCTTCCTTTCCCTCGTCTAGGCGCCTAACTGATTCAGGGTAGATACTACCAACGCCAGAAGATGACGAGGAGACTCATCTTCAGAAGAATCAACATCGAACTCATCCTTAGACGCTTAGGATCTTCTATGAAAATGAGGATTTGTCTTTGATGACTGGGCGAACTCCGGCAGCCTTTGTGATACATGATCGTGTTGATCCATCCCACCGTGTCGATCCAGAGTTGCTGAGGAGGATCTTGACCCAGCGGTTAAGTGAATGCCTCCGGAGACCTTAGAAGATGTTCGGTTGGTGTCCATGTGAGGAGGCACATAAGCTCCTAGGATCGATTTTTCCTTCACCAACTGATGAGTTTTTAAGGAAGAAGAGGCTAAAGTCTGGGAGGAGTCCGCCAAGCAAGTTCTAGAATGCAGTGTCACATCCTTCAGGACCCATTTTGTTGATTGGGTCTGGCAAGTTGGGCTCGGGATCTTAGATCCTATATTATGACCAAACCCATTAGATGGGCCCAATTTCGCTGCAGATCCCCGAGCCAGCCCATTCAAGGAATTAGGATCCTTGTTGTTACCTCGATCTGGCTCACCCCCCACTTCCTTACATTTTTTTTTTTTTAATTTCAAAAGATCCCGCAAGTCCTCTTGAGTAGCGCCTGTACATGGGCTCACCTATTGTTTACCTTTTCTCCTTTGTAACACACGTGTCCACCCTTCTTCATCTTCCCCTCTACCGGTCAGAGAGTCCTCTTTGTTGTCGACGACGAAGCACCATGGAACAAAGAGATCTTGAGTATGCCCAGTTTCCTCGACAACCATGATCCATATCTGGTGGTGTTTCCCTCCCTCTTGAAAATGAATTAGACGAGGAACATCAGCAACCGTCTTCGCCTGAACCTTAATACGAGCCCTCAATAGATCGAGGTGTTAATCAATGGCCGAGGATATTCTGACCAGACCCCCACAAGAATCACCAATCAATTTGAATACTTCTCTAGTCCATAGATGATAAGGGAGGCCAACCAACCCTAGCCAACAAGAAGATTGAATACATTTGAGTTGACTGTGTTCACCTCTTGCGACCATTTGTATAAATAGATCGGTTAGTTTTGGTATTGTGGGGCTGGTTGGGACTTGGGATCTCCTTAAGATCAATTTCCTTAATAAGAGCCCTATGATCATTGACAGGCCTGAGAGCAATGGTGATTTGGAGGGAACAATGGAGGGACTTGGTAAGATCCTCCCAATCCGACACCATATCGTCACAATCACACACCCAAGCGGTTGACCATGATTCCACAATGGCCAAATCCAACCAAATCATATGACACCCAAGTGTGTGATGATTCCAGTTCTTCGTCCATGGATTAGTGGCATTTGAGCCCTTACAAACAACATATTTATTTATCTTTGAAGGAGGGGTTTGTTTATGTGAGCGGATGAAAGCAGTGAAATCCACCCACCCAGAGCCCTAGGATCCCATCGGAATACAAAGGTGGGTTACACTTCGGTTGCCTTTAAGAGTCATTGATGTTTTTCCTAACTTCAAACAGTAATGACCGAGAATTCTCCCTTCTCTTCCTCCAGAAGAATGAGGTAGATTTGTGACCAAATAGCGTCGGTGAGGCATAGTGCCAACCATTCCAATGCTTCCACGTTGAGGAGGATGTAAACCCTACCATTTTCCGAGATTTTCAAGTTGAGAGAGTCCTGGAATCTTGTCTTTTCGAATTGTTTTCTTTCAATGGAAAGGGATTCCATTTGGGTGAATGGATGGGAAAGGCAGGTTTGTGAGTATCGAAAAAAGAAAGGGCAATGCAGGGTTTGGCTCGGATGTAGAAAAGGGGGGGTCTGATGACACGGGTTTGGGAACAAAATGGGAGGGGGTCTGATGAGTGGATTAATACCATAAAGGGGTCTGTTGACAGGGGTTTTGGCTACGAAGATGGGAGAGGGACCTGATGGATGGAAGAACGGCGGAGGGTGAGATAGGTGTGTACCAGGACAGTATAAGATTTCTCTAATTCTATCTCTTCTTGTTGCTCTGACTTTTAATTCTTTGTTTGACTTTTTTTCTTTAATTATTTTTCTGGTTTTTTCTACATTGATATATTGTCTTAACTCCTTCATTTTATCCCTTACGCCTCATCTCTACCAATCAGATACCCACCGTAAGAGTCACCCAGAAAACCCCAAATCCATCCTTTATACAGCCCCTAATACCACATTACCCCCAGCCTACATTACTGTAATTCTATTCAGTGTACCTGTTACTGTAAATCCTGAGTTACCCTCCTATTTTGCCCAAGTAGTCTACACCTAACTCTAAACATATGAACCTTAACCTGCGAACCCTGAAGGATCAATTATGTCCTATAATAGTCCGTTTTGTCAGCCCTCATCCAGCCTAAATTCTGGCATACATCAGTCTTGTTTGTCTGCCCTGTCCAACGTCCTTGAACCCCAGTTCCTTCAGCCTTTAGGCCCTAACACATCAATCTTTAGTCTTCAGACTAAAAACCTAGTTTCCAAAGACACTGTTTTTTCTTGGACTATCCTACATTAAAAATGTTTTTGGATTGGATGGTTAACATCATCGTCTGCATTATCTTTTTAGTCTGGTGAACTCCCTGGTAGAATCCATCAAAACATAGGTCTTAAGCCCTGCATGTGCAATGTGTTCTGATACTGTGTTAATAGAATCTCAATTCCTAATTTTGCACTTCAGATATATTGATAAACGGATAAACTGATTAATAGTGTTGACAAAGGATAAGAAGAAGAAAAAATAGTGTTGACAAAGGATAAGAAGAAAAAAAATAGTGTTGACAAAAGATAAGAAGAAAAGGGTTAAATGGGCTGGGGTGGAAAATTGAATCCAACGTTATCAGGTTTAGTTTTTCCTTCCAGTAAATTAATGTTCCAACCACATTAGATCCAGAATCAAAGTTTGTGACACTCTCCTCCAAATTTTGTGAACAAACAACTCAAAAGAAAAAACCTACAAATACACTAGTTATAATTTTTTTTTTTTAAGAAAACTAAAAACGAGAATCTCGAAACTACAATTCGATAATCCTCAGAAGCAAATAAAAGCAAGAAAACATAGTTAAGAAATCTAAAATTTGGAATGGGATTGTAAATGGAAGGAAGACAGATAATCCTAACCTGAGGGGCGCTCTGGTTCGCACACGACCCGAAAGCGATTCGAGAGACGAGACGTTCTTCCGAAGCTCTACAAGCAAGTCCGAAGACGAGAACATGCAAAAGAACAAACCAGACCTCGGTAGCCATTATAGCAGTTGGATCAAACAGAAAACGTTGACAAGCTCTCCACGTTCATACAAGAGGCCAAAGAAATTCTAGAAACCTTGGAATGTTGGAGTAGCGTGCAAAAAAGTACAAATAGAGTAAAAAGCCTTTAAAAGTCACATGCTTGTTACGGATGCTTTTTCCTAGCATCTATTCCCACGTCAGTAAACCCTGCGAAATTACCGTTGGTTTGAAAAACTAAAAACAAATCCTCTGACTACGGTTTTTCGAGTCTATGAGAATCGGTCTTTCGAATCCAACACTGATATCCCCCTTAAGCGACGCCCCGTGAGGCAAGACACAAGGGGGTGAGGCCAGACACTTTCAGGATGTCCCATCACGCCCAAAAGTGAATGGGTCCCACTCCCTTGTGTCTTGCCTCATGGGGCATCGCACAAGGGGGCGTCGCAGAGGATATTATGCCATATTCTTGCATTTTTGTCGCTTTAAATCATCTCCAGAGCCAGACGCATAAGAAGAACGCATTTTAATATCCAAAATCTTGATACGGAAAAATCACTTGTCAGTAGTGATGTGCCTGCCAAGTGACAGAGGACGGAGAGGAGCATTAGATAAGAGGAGTGGATACAATCCACCCTCGGCTTGTATGTTCTGTCTAAATTGGTGTCTTGGACTGTTGGCCACCAGGGACAACTCCAATAAAATGGGAATAGTTAGACGAAGTTTTAAATTCTTAAAGATTTTTTTCCACGGGTCATTTTCGGTCGGATTAGGGGTGGGCATGGCCTAGCTCGAGGCCCAAACTTTTACATACATAATATATATGTATTAAATATAATATACTAATTATTTTAAAACTATCAACAGTATATAACTTAGTTAATAAAAATGGTTTTTTACAAAAAGTATTGGATTCACGTCTTAGCAAAATCAATGATTTTTTAAAATAAATAACGCTTAAAATTTAAATATATAGTTTTCTATTTTTTTTTTAACTAGTAAAATTTTGTAATTCAATTAATTAAAGCATTAGTTATTACATGATAAATCCATGGTTCAAAATTTCAGTGAAATTTCTTGAAATTTTCCTACTTCAATGGGTAGCAAGAGGTAGCGAAATGAAATACAAGGGGAAAACAAAAATTCCAAAATTTCTTTGAAAATATGTCAATATTAGCAAAACATTAACAAAATTTTGGCAAAGTTTCACTGATATCAATACTTTCAACGATAATTATTATGCATGAGTCACACCAATCTTAAATCTATTGTTTGCTATGATTTTTGATCTATTGATTCTATACCAAAAATAATAACATCACTTAAAACCTTTCTAGTAACAATATTGTTTAGTTTCTATTTATAAAATGATTTCTTTTTAAAAATGAGAAAACATATATTTATATAATCAATTTTTTTTAGAGTATGTATGCATAAGTTAGATATGTGCTATGAAAACTATCTTATAACTTTGTTATATAAAGTTTGTTTACAAAATGACTAATTTAAGATGAATTCTGACATGTTTGATAGTTATTTGTCTAAAATAAATGACTAGTAGCCATTTGTTTATTATTTTAATTTATTTGTACATGACTTAAATGCTTTATATAATTATTTGAGTCCAGAGTGTGTAATCATGCTCAACATATATTGAAATTTTCATAAATTTTATAATATTTCAAAACATTCTAGTGAAATTTCCAATATTCCTCATGACGAAAAATCTATCAAAATCGAAATTTTGAACCTTGGATAGGTCTAAAGTTCAAACCTACATCTCAACATTATTTTTTTTTAAATTCATGGGTTGGCTCGAAACCCGGCCTGAGGCCCGATCAATTAATTAGAGCCAAGCCCGGGCCTAAGTTTAATAAAAATTTATTGGCCCGAGCCTAATCTATAATTTTAGGGTTAGGTCTAGGGCTACAATAGCCCAGCCCAAGCCAAACCCATGCTCACCCTTACTTAGGATGTATGACAAAGGGTATTTTAATAAATACACAAATTTATCCATTGTGTATTTACTGTAATGTCTTCCTTTGACCCATGTATATTGACTTAAACACCCTTTCTCATGCCATGTATCACACATTGATTGGTAATGGAGCCCATTTTCTTCCACATGTCATCTTTAGTATGAATAGACAGTAGTACCCAATCTCTCTCTGTTCAGGATGTGACACGATGTCTAACAAAAGGTATATTAATAGATATATAGATTTATCCATTATATATTTATCGTAATGTCTTCCTTTGTATAGACACAAACACATGTTGTCAGGCCACATGTCACACATTGATTGGTAATTGAGTGGTATCTATCCATTCATACTAGAGATGATTCAAACTCCACTCTCTATCCAGGAAATGACATGAACCCTTACAAATGTGTATTTGTAAATACCAGGTACATTAATAGGATCAAATATAACAGATCAATTCGGCACAACAAATCAATACAGAAGATAGGCTCGGCCTAAGGACAAAGAAGCTTCCACCAGATTGGAAGATGCAAAGTTAAACCATTGCAAGCACTCTTGTGGGGTAGTCTACCAGTTCATGCATATGAGTTACTTAGGTCATCATTCTTGAGCCCAATGAGGGAACCACTCAAACCTAAAGGGTCCTAAGGCATAAGGTTGACCCAACCAACATCCCTATAGGACTAGCCTAACGATTCGGCTCAGCACGGTCCAACTGAACAAGTCAGTACATTGGTCAGCTCAATATGATTGACCAGAGTAAGAGAATTACTCACCATCATAGGTCAATTTAAAGCATATTTAAATTAAGTAACAAGGGTTGATGTACGATATAAAACTGATATGATCAATTGAGGCCAACTCAATAGATCCTTCCTGAGATACTCATCACTAATGGCGTTGGAAGGTCAATCCCGAGATTTTAATAGATAATTAAGTAACAAAATATTCACAACAGCTAAGGGCTCGCAAGGCAATCCTTAGAAAAGCACTCCCCCTTCCTATATAAAAGGAGGAGTCATAGGTCTACAAAGGTATGATGAAAAGAAGCCCTAAAAACAAATTACTACTTTTTTATGAGAAAAACATTGACTTTAGTACCGGAGGGACTTAGGTCGGAACCACACCAGTGACCTTAAGTTCTTTCCCTAGTTTATGCCCGCATGAGCTCAGAGATCCAATCAATCGTGCAATAATCTGAATGGCATATTCCATGAATTATCATACATGATTATTTTATGTTTACGGTCATGCCCTCTTTTATTATCAACATGCATCATGTCACGCATTAAATGGTGCTAGGGTGATATCAAACCGAAGATGATTCAAACCGAATATCAAATGCGTTACACTAAAGCCATACACATATTTTAGGTCTAATTATCTCCAATCCAAATGGATAGATATCACACCAATATCTACCTAGTACGAGGCATGTTGCCTCATAAAAAAGGGATTTTGAATCATTTCCAATCTAAATGGACAAATGTCACTTTATTACCAATTAGTGCATGACACGTGGCTTCACAAAGGGTGTTTGAGTCAATACACATGAGCCAAAGGAGGGCATTACAGTAAATACATGATGGATAAATACTTGTGTATTTATTAATGTACCATTTGCTAGACATCATGTCACATCCTGCACAGAGAGTAGAGTGGTACTTGTCCATTCCGATTGGAGATGATGTGAACTCCACAAAGGGATACATCTATGAATACGCATGTGCTTATTTATTATGTATTTGCTATGATAATATTTATTATTTCTTAAATAGTTAATTAATAGAATTTATCCATACATGATATAGATTACAAGGTTGTGGTGAGTTAGGTGTCCTCAAATAACTCAATAGAATATTAGGCATATAATTACCAAAAAATTAAAAGATTATACATATACAATTAGTTTACAAGGTATATGATGAAATGATACGTTAGAGATTTGATTATCTAGTTTTAATAAACTTAAAATGCTCGCAAAGGGAAGGTGGGAGACGTTGAGGATTTCACTTTAACATTTGGCGTATCGAAAGATATTATATGATAGGTTGAGTTGGCAAGGATTTAATCTCGCAGGTAAGAGAATCGTCCATAGGCCACATCAAATTAAGTAAGGTTTCAAAAGCATTAATACCAAGTGGGATGATTTTGACATGTGGCCATAATTGCGTGAGGCATCTGCTGGGGCAAATATAATCCACGGGGATGAATTATATCCACACGGATAAAATCTCTCTGTGCAGATAAAAGCACCATATTACCATGTAATTCATTTGGAGCTGACACGTGGTAGGTCCCCAAGGTTCAATATAAAGTCAAAAACAAAATATCAAGTCTTATATGTGTGCAGAGATGTTGTTTGAATGAAATAAGAGTCCAGATGAATCCAAACACTGCAATGATATATCAAAAGATGTTAGAGATATGCCTTATCATATGAAGATAAGATTTAATGCACACGACAAATCTACAATCACATAAGCGAAAAAGGAATCAAGCCATGCGACTGTCCATCAATTGAAGATAGAACTTAATCCCTAAAAACAAGGAAATGATAGAAGTGATGGATAGAATCCATAATTATCATAAATTATTTTAAAAATATAAAGGCACATGCATGATAAAGGATCGATCTTCATCTTCGTTCCCCATATGATTTGATTCTCGCGCTCTTAATTAAGTTATTGTCTTAGGTAGCAGACTTCAAGATTCACAACTAGGCTTTGAGGAAAGTGACTAGCTACAATGAAAATCAATTAGCAATGTCAGCACCAAATTTTGGTGTGACTCCAAAAATTGGTGCTTCTCTTCAAGTTAACAGATGGGTAGAGCAGTCCCTAGACTATATTCTTCAATCCATTTTAAAGGAGCCGAATCGAGTAAAATCCTGCCAATTGAACACTTCTCTCCCAATCCTCTATTTTATTTATTTATTCATTCATTCTTTATTTTTTTATTATCACCAATTGTACCTCTTTTTAGTATTATAATAATCATAATTTTTTACTATTATTAATTACTATTAGTAGAAATAAATTATTATTATTATTATTAGTAGTAGTAGTAGTAGTAGTAGTAGTAGTAGTATGCTAGTTAATGTTATAATTATAACTTATATTGTTGTTACCTAATTATAACTATAATATTTTTAATTATTCTTTTTCTCTCTTCTAATTTTATTGTATTAATATTATTATTTTATTTTTTGTCTATATATATATATATATATAATTTACATTATTTATTCAAATGTTTGTTGTTTATTACTTTTATTTTATTTTTATAATTAGTTATTCTATTTTATTTTGTATTTCCCTCTTTTTTCTTTCTTTTCTTCTTCTTTTCTCTCCTTTTCTTATCTTTTCTTCCTTCTCCACGTATGCCCTATTCACTCCGCTTCTCGCTCCCATTCCCTCTCTCTCATGCATCTCTCCCATTACCTCTCTCTCACGCATCTCCTTGCAATGTGGCACTTTTTTGATGTTATAGTAACCAGTGTTAATCTGTGATGCATCACATTTTTTTTTTTGGTAAATGATGTCATCACATATTGATCATATAAATCTGAGCCATAGTGTTATATATATATGCATTTGCCTAGCTTAGTACAAATTGGCTCAAAACGAGCCCAATTAGAGGCTTAGGCTCAACTCATAACAAGCCAAACTAACTTGGCTCATTGACAGCCCTACACCTTGCCATATATGTGATATTTCGTCTTTTCAAAATTGAGGAGAAAGAGCTAACAAGTGTATTCATTGGGATCACATTTGGCACACATTGTGTTGTAACAACTTGGGGTGCAAGTTTAGTTAGGCCCCACTTGACTTTCATGAAGGAAGATGTCTACTTGTCAAATTTATTGGATATTGCCAAGGTGTGATAGTGTATGATGTACTTCGAATAAGCGATAGTTATGTGAAGAGTTTTATTTACCAAAAAAAAAAGGGAGTTTTTGAATCATTCTCGCATGACCAAATTAATGAACAAAACTAATTAACTCTTTTTAATAGTCTAACCAACCACCTTTGAAAGAAATCAAAAGGCTTTTCCCAATAATAAAGCCCTTTAGACAGGCTTGGATTCCGTACCAATGAAGTTTGCACTGTTGCGTTCGAACAGCACCAAGGGGTTAACACATCAGTTTCGAAAAGTGACTTACACTTTTTTGGGGGCACTCATCACTTTTCAACACTGATGTGTCCGCCCCCTGGCACCATTATGATGTATCAATACAAATATCAATCATACCAAATCTTTTCCACCTTTAGACTGGGAACTTGGAATAGTAAAAGGAAGAAAATGTGCATTTGCTCGATAACCAAGTTATTTATTTGTTTTTGATAAAAACTTGATCAACTTTGATTCTCATAACTACTTGTCCTCTTGTTTGGCTAGAGGATCTTTTGTCTTTTGATGTAGTTTCCACTCTGAGCTTTGTATCATCTATTGGGTTGTGGGACGGTATTTTGGTTTGATCCATGTTGGCTAGGTCTTCCCCCTTCCTGGGGTGTTTCTTAGGATTCAAGTTTATATTTAAAGCTATTGTATATAAACCTCTAAACTGCTATGGGCTAACCAATGTGAGACTATTCAAGTTTTATACATTTTAACCATTGTTCAATTAGATACTTTTAGAGATAATTATTCATTCACCCATTAACGGTTTTGAGCAATCAATCATATGACATTATTCTTCTCATTGAAATGAACACAAACTCATGTGGACCCACCTTGAACAATTTATGTCCTTCTTTTATTTTGGTTTAAATATGACCAAATAGTCATTTTGCAAATTTAGGCACAGTCAAAACCAAAACCGTTTCTAACAATATATATACCCTAAAAACAAAAAACAAAAAAATTTAACAAAATACCTTTTCGGGAGAACGTGGTAGTCTGGGTTAACAAGTCAACTCATCAATTTCATTAGATTCGGGATCTAAGCTCGATGTTAATGGGCGGGAAAAAGAATGAGCAAATATAGCACTCAAAATAATACAAATGAAAGTAATTTACAAAACAAATTGATTAAGAAATCTAATCAACAACCCAATTAACCAATCATCTCTTACGGTCTTGCCCAATATATAATATTAAAAAAATGAAGAAAAAATGGCAATCAAGGAATTAATCATTTAACTAACGCATCATCTCTCTGAATTCCTCAAAGTTAAGCACGCCATCTCCATTAAGATCGTAAAGACTAATCATGCCCTTACACTCCTCTATCGTTCTCGAATCACCGAGCCGACTCAGCATCCTCTTCAAACTCTTGGGCGTTATACATCCAGACCCCTCCATCTCATACATTCCAAACGCCACTCTCAAGTCCTTCTCCTCCTCTCCAACTGCTTCCATCAATCTAGCGAAATCATCAAACCCCAACAACCCATCTCCATCCAAGTCCGACAATTCTACCACTGCCTTAGACTCTTCTGGCGACAGCTCGCCGCCTAAGGTCCTCACACAATTCTGTAACTCGTCAGGTGAGAGTTTCCCATCTCCGTCCTCGTCCAAGTACTGGAACACCCGCTCAAGGTCACCGCATTTTTGTGCGCCAAGGTCAACGGAAGGAGTGCGCTTCTCCACCTTGTTGGGCGATAGTTTGCGGCATAATCTCCGGAAAGCTGGTTGAGGTGAGGAACCTGGTTTATTTTCTTTCTCAAGTAAAGTGGAAGAAAGAGCTTCACTTTTCATTGCAGTGAATAAATAAAATTGAGATGGCTATCAGTGAATTTCAATTGGGCAGTTGGTTCTTCTGAGCCGTACGTATGTGAAGGAAACTTAGCGAAATCAAAATGGGTGTTTGTGAATTTGAATTGGGTACTTGGTTACAAGCTGCTGCTTCTTCTTTTCAAGCTCTGATGGGTGTTTGTGAGTTTAAACTGAGTAAATGATCGATTGCAAGCTTTATATCCGGATACGTACAGAGACACACACAGAGAGAGAGAGAGAGAGAGAGAGAGAGAGAGAAGAGGGGGGGGGATAGAAAGATAACGTGATAAGTATATTTGCAACAGATACCGAAGCCTTGCGATGTTCAGATATTGTGGAGAGAAGATTATATACATATCTTACGGGGAGCGGTTTTGCAAGTTGACTTGGATCTCTTGAATCGGCCATGGCTCTTCAGGTGTTTTTTCACCGATGGGAATTGGGAAGTTTCGACTCGCAAGGCGGTCGGAAACTGCTGGGAATTTTAGGGTAGGAAAGGAACCTTGCTAGCTTTTATTGTGTAACCTGGTAAAAGTCGTCGTAGTCGCTGGCGGCACGGCAGGGTCGAGAGATTCTGATAGGAATTTTTTCAAAGTCGAAGGTTTTATTTTTTAAAAGAAAATTTAAGTCTGACGGAGTAACGGTCAAAACCGCCAAGAAGAAAGCGTGTTCGAGAACCTTGCCAACGACCATTGCAAAAGAATAGCAATGACAGTAGAACGCTGTATAGTGTACAACAACGCGTATAGACCCCACGGAGCACGGAAGGGAATGCTCGAGTCTTGAGGGTGGGTTATGCCGAAGCTTCGGCAGCGTCGGTGACTACTAAGCTACCGGGATAGTAAGTTGACAGTTACCTTTCCCAGTAGGAAGTCTCTGGAATAATGATATTGGAACCTATCAAAAATTTCGACTTTATATATAAATAAATAAAATGACTTAGATAATCATATTAAGGCTGCATTTGGCATTGCTTATTTCATAATAAGTGCTTATAAATAAATATTTTAAAAAAAAACACTTATCTAACAGCACTTATTGAAACACATTTTTGTTTGGTAAACACAAATAATATATATATATATATATATATATATATATATATATATATATTTGTGTTTTAAATATCTATTAAATGGAATGTTCCTAGAAGCTTGTGCTATAGCAATTGTATTTCAATCTCATATTTCTTTCATTTTCTATTGCTATTGTTCATGCATCATATTATTTACTTCAACTTCATCATTTATTGTTTGTTCCTTTTCATAGTCTTGATCTTCATTCTCATATTTTTCAAATAACTGACCATCCATTTGTGTTTGTTGAATGAAGTTATGAATAGTCATTGTAACAGCAACAATATACATTTGTGTAGGGATTGGGTAAGGAGTCATCTTCTTTAATATAAGGAAGTGAGCTTTCAAGACTCCAAAGCAACGTTCAATTACACTTCGTAAAGATGAATTTACATGATTGAATAGTTTCATTTGCCCCCTTGGTCGTCCACCACGCCTAAAGTCCGGTTGATGATATCGTACCCCTCGATATGGTGCTAAGAACCCCGACATGTTAGGATATCCAACATCAACAAGATAATATTTACCTAAAATATTTTTGACAAACTTAGTTTGGCATAATATTATCTGTGATAAAAAAATTTTAACTTGTACAAATTACTCACCATGAGGAGCATGAGGGAAGTTTAACTCTGGATTACGTATTGCTTCCAGCATAACACGTTAATCATTAGTTGATCCTTCCCACCCAGAAACCAAAAATGTAAACCGCATATCAAAGTCACATGTAGCCATTATATTTTGTGTGCATGGTCCCTTCCTTCCCCGATAAGAAACTTGTTTCTCAAATGAGATGACAACATCAACATGTGTTCCATCAATCGCTCCTATACAGTCCTTCAAAATTATGAAAAAACATGTCATTCAATTAATTATATATTACATTAATAATTAAAATTAGTATGCAACTAGAAAACTATTTTATTACCTTAAAGAATGTCGTGTGCATGGTCCATATTTTCGCGACGATTTCATTGATTTCTACCTTATTAGGATTGAGTTGTAATATTCTCACTTTGATCTTGTTGAGTTTCCATCTGTCATCCAAATTATGTTCAAATAAAAATAGAAGTAAACACATAAATATGTCACCCCAATCACAACTTGTTCAACAAAAAAATTTGTCATGTATATAGGTTGCCCATTTCAATCGACACACCTAAACGTTTCAAATGATTCCATCCATAGTTTTGAGAACCAGGCCAGCCATTGAACCACTAGACTGAAATATATGCATGGATGTATAATGAAAGGAGTGTTTATGGGTTGGACTTATTCTTTTAGGGCCAACCCTACCCATATTGAAGCTGTAATTATTGGCCTTGTAGGGGCTTAATTGAACTTGATTTTAAGCCAAGTTAATTAAATGGACTTAGTTTATTGTTCAGTAGGGGTGGTTGTTCATGTTGTGTCAAGATAAGGGTATACGACTATATGGCTAGTACTTTAAAATTGGTAGATTTTTCAATGACATTCTTTTCTCTCTTTTAAAAAAAAATGACATACTTGTTGAGTTGGCTTATTTGCGTTAAGAAATTGCAATCAGATTACTATTTGAGATTTTAGAGATATATTGACTTCAATAGAATATTGGATCAGTTGGGATTGGTACAAACCCTACATGAACGAACAAGGTCCGAATGGCATAGGAGCAGACACATCAGCGCTAAAAAGTGTGGTATAGGAGCAGACACATCAGTGCTAAAAAGTGTACCACGCTTTTTGGCGCTGATGTATTCACCCCTATGCTAGCCGTTCGGACCTTGTTTGTTCATGCAGGGTACCAAATCCCGAGGATAGTCTAACTTATTAAATCCACCGTAAAGGCCCAATTAGACACCTTTAATATGTGATAGAAATATTGAAAATGGAAACATTAAAGCCCATTAAAGCATAAATCATCCAATTATACAAAATTATTCTATCTGATATGAACATATTCAATGAGTACTAGCATGCCAAACCCAAGCCCCTTCATTGGGGAGGAAGAAAATGATATGTGATGATAAAGTGTTTAAAGTGTTTATGGTGAATTATGAGCTGACACATATGGCATTTGGGGTTCAAAAAAAGTGTTCAGGTGTAAATAGGAGACACTAAGACCATCACATCTAAACATTTTAAATGACTCTTTTGTCTTTTTCTAAGCAATGTTTATTTCTTAGATTTATAAATCAGATTTTTTTTTCATAGCTAAGACGTGGAATGCAAGTTAATGGGTTCGCCACAATGATGTCATCACTCTTTCTTTCTACTTCACCCAAAGACCAAAGGAGCAGCTCGCAGACGCTAAAAAGACACCTACTAAACCTATTAAGATTTAGGCACATCTTCCCAAGGGTTGACAAATCAAGGCTAGTCTCATTCTACAATTTAAAACAAAGTTTAGGCTCGATTCATTATTAACCAAGCTCTAAGCCAAGCCGAGGATATATATCATTTGATTTCTTCATTAATAATGTAATAATTTAAACAATAAGGTATATGGGCGCATTTCCATATAGATATGTGAGATGAAGAAAGTGATAAGAGACAAAAGACAGGGAGGTGTAATAACATTGTCTCGTTTGACGTCTCTGGGTCATTATACCTCTAAAATCACAACACAGACTCCCAACTTATCTCTATCCATTCCCCTATTAACCAAAACAGGTTCTAGGTAGAAAAGATTTCGGGGGAGGAGAATGGGGGAGGAGAGTTTGAAATGCAAATGCTCTACAAGGGAACCTTTGTTTCTTGTTTCCCCATTTGAAAGTTTGCATCCCATTCTCCACCACCAAAGACAACAACATCAAAAATCAACATCATATGTATACCCGCTTACCTCCATTCCTTGCTTTGATCTCTGAATTTTCTTTCTTTTTTATCCCTCTTCCACTCTCCCCCTTAATAACCATAAAATAATAATAATAATAATAATAATAATAATAAACGATCTATGATTCTAGGTCTTTCCTGGTCATCATACTCTATAATTTTTATAATAATAGAGAGAGGTGGAGAAAGTCTAAAACGAAAATGGTTTTATGAAGATAAAACTACACATTCACTCAACAAATAAAAACAGAGCAATGTGTATTGAAAATAAATTTGTGATCTTCTTCAAATTAAACACTATTTCAATAAAATATTTATGCAATACACTACAACAACAACAACAACAAACAGCCTTATCCCACCTATTTGGGGTCGGCTACATGAATCCTGTTCCGCCATTCCACTCTGTTTAAAGCCTTATCTGCTGTTAAATTACAAG
>JAOXJP010051390.1:0-16004 GCA_025762735.1 Platanus orientalis
TAAATTTTCCTATTAGAAGCCTACAAAATCTCCTAAAATATGCTAAATGCTATCCTAAAATAACAATATTCAAATATGACTAATTAAGAAAAATATTAAAAATAAAATAAACTCTTAATATGAATAGGAAAGTGGTGATTTTAGCTGGAATTTTCATGCACCATATCTGGAAACTTCAGAAAATAAACCGCGTCAAATCTGCATATTAGACTTGCAGGCTAAGAAACGTTCCAAAACATCAATAGTGCAGGTGTAACAACTTCAAACCTGATTTTGACCTTACTTCAGTCAGTATCTCTCAAAACTCAAAACATAAAAGTTGTAGATATGTTTCTTATTGTTCCATAGCATCTTGAATCATCTCAATCGGAGTTCGGATGAGAGAGTTATGCCCGGAGTACGAAACAATGTTGAAACTGTCTAAAATTGCCCAATTAGCTTCGTTTTGCATTTTCCATTTGTATCATAAATCAAAATATATGAATAATGAATACATTTAGACACTAAATAAGTATAAAAGGCTAAACATTTAGGAAGAAAAATATGACATTTTGCATTCTCATCATTAAAGAAATGCATGATGGAGCGATAACTAGTGTTAAGACAACTAGGGGAGAGATATGTGAGTTTGTAATCATAGTAGGCTTACTCCAAAGGTCAGTATTGAGTCTATACCTTTTTGTCTTAGTTATGAATGAGTTGACTAGTGTAGTTGAAATGAGAATGTTGAGATGGATGAATAGTAAAATTATAAAAGATAAAATTATGAATGAATCCATTTGTGGGAGTTTAGGTGTATCACTTATAGGTGATAAAATGAGAGAAAGTCAATTGAGATGGTTTGAACATGAGCAACGAAGACCAATGACTGTACTAGTGAGAATGAGTGAGACAATGCAAGTTAAAGATGCTAGAAAGACTAAAAGAATGTTAAAATTGACTTGGATTGAAGTAGTAAGGAGGGACATGACAACTTGTAATTTAACGACATATATGACCCTAAACAAAATGGAATGGTGGAATAAGATTCGTGTAGCTGATCCCAAATAGTTGGGATAAGGCAGTTTGTTGTTGTTGTTGTTGTTGTATTCTTAGTTTCTTCATTTTGGTTGACGAGATAATCTTTTTAGATTGACAGTCCCAATTGGCAATCTCGCTCAATTTTATACTGTTAAATAATTACATAACTGTAGAAAAGGATTCAATTATACAAAACACTGTGAAATCAGAAGTTATAATGTGTACGCCACACAACATGTATCACCCAACTCATAAATTTTAAAATAAGGGTAGAGACTACATTTTCAGAAAAATTGTCTATATGAAAGGTGAAAGATCTGTTGTAACAAATTTTCCTCTTTATTTATTATTATTTTTTTTTGTGCTGCAAAAAGCCACAGCTGATCACCTGTTTTTTTAGTATGAACCGAAAAACCACAAAAGACCAAAAAACGACCCAGATGAAAAAGATAAAAAACCCATGTTACAAGTGAAAAAAAAAACACCCTTTTTTGTTTATGCTATAAAAAGCTACAAAAAAATTTGTTAAAGTAGATCTTTTGCCATAAGAAAGAAGTGCAAACTGTTAAACCTGAAGAAAAGAAGATTGATTGTGATGATGAATGATAAAACTTGTACTTCAGTTTGGATGGATGGATGTATCCCTTAACTACTTCTAGTGACACCACTGGATGAACATCATGTTTACTCCAAATTAAAAGAAGTTAAAGAAGATTTAACTCTGTGTGTATGTGTGTGTGTGTGAGAGAGAGAGCCCAGCTTTTAGTTAGTGTCATAATAATAGTTAAAGCAACCATGGTACCAGGTCTACAGATCTTGACAATCCAAGCATAAGTTTGTTCTTTCATTTCCTTGATCCAGCCTTAGTTCCCCATATGCTTGTGATTGTCAAGATCTTTAGACCATTTTATTTTTTTGAGAATGATACTTTGTTTTGAGACAGACTTCTATTATTGTGCATTGATCGACACATGATGTATTTACAAATTTAATGTCTTTTATTGACCATCTACTTTTTCAACTGAACACTTTTTTAGGACTGTTTTACTCTCAAAACAACACATGTCTGTTTATAATTCACTATATACGCTACAGAGGCATTTTTATCACAGAATATTGCTTCGTTTTTGGATAGATAGATATTAGAAGTCAATTCATTAGTTGGTGAAGATAGGTTTTGAATCCAACTGTATGGTACGACACCAAAGACTTACCAACTTAGCAAGCTGGCATCTTCCAAGATCTGTAGACCTGTTACCATAGTGGGTAACTATTATTATGGCATTAAATAAAAAGCTATTCTCTCTCTCTTTTGCTCAAAATTGCTAGTGATAGTGAAATTTATAGGTTTGGATAAAGAAGGCTTTCTACTTTTTATTGAAATTTTAGAAGCCAGCTAAAGCTTTATTGTTTCCAGAAAATGAATGGTTAATAAAGAGCCATATTCTTTGTAACAGGTACAAAGTATGTCATCTCACAGAAATGGGTGGGGCCCAAGCAAAAAGTGTATGGCCTCACCCCTTCTATGAGAGAGCATATTCTGTACCACGGTACAGACAATATTTGTCCGATGAATAATAGGTTCATTTAATGAATAAGGAAAGATTGTCAATGACCCTGTGCTCAGGTGGCTTGAGGCATCATCTTGGAGGTGAAGGGGTCGAAGGGGTCGAATCCCCAAGTATAGTGTATGTGGGCGCTGGCTTGGGTATCCCGAGTGGTCAGAAAAAACCCACTCAGGAGTAGTGGTCTGCGGGCCTGAGTGGCCAGGAAAAGTCAAGAGAACTGTAAGAAAAATATACCAAAATAAATTTTAAAAAAAAAGTAAAAGAATAAGCAAATATTAAATGGGAAACATTTGATTTACAGAGCTTTTTTAGATGGTCTTTCTAAAAGAGCTGATGTTATTCTTAATTAAAATAGGTGAAAAGGGGAAAAACACATCAACTATTAAGGGTCTGTTTGGCAGCCACCTGTAAGGTAGTCATTTCATTTTGAATTTGCAAAGCATTTGTAGCCATAAAGTGATGGTTCAAAATGAACTCATTCAGATTTGTACTGATTTGTTAATTAAAATTAGAAATGAAGTCATAACCAGAATGAGTTCATTTTGAATCAACACCTTGTGACTACAAATGCCTTGAAAATTTGAAATGAAATGATTTCATTACGTACAGGTGGCTGCCAAACACAACCTAAATGAATGGTTGAAATTATGGAGGAAATTTCAAAAATTTACTATACTTTTGGGCAAGGCAATAAATAAAATTAACATAAAATAATGTGAATACAAAAATTCCCAAAACTTTGTTATTACAATAATATATCTTTGATATTTATTAAAATTGAAATATCTATGATATTTTACTGTAATTTTATGCCAAAAATATAAAAAAAAATCCTGTTTTTCCAACAAGGAACGAGTCAAATCCCCTTGAATCATCACCTTCCCCCAACCCACAGTATAAGTCTTACCAAGTGCGGCAGTCAAGTGGACCCAAGTGACCAACCGAAAAAAAAAAGTTAGTCTCTCTCTTTCCCTCTCTCTCTCTTTAGCTAGTATTTTTATTTTGTCCAGTCCCTCTAACCAGTCAATGCCTTGCTTTATCTTGATCTTTCAGTCTCAACAAAACTATGGGTTAGTCAATAGGATTGAGTGAAGCTTTAGATTAGGATGATCCACTCCATGCAGCAAAGATATTAAATTTTTATCCAATGATTGTCACCCATAGTTATCAACTCAAGAAACAAAAGTCCATAATTATGGTCTTTGTAGCTGTGGATCTTGGACCTATTCCATTACAACCATAAAAATAAACAAGAATCCAGATCCAAATTTTAAGCCGGGTGCAAAATCATTCCATTGCTATCTTTTATAAAGGCACATAGGGGCTACTTTTAGGCCTTGTATAGAAGCTGTTTGATTGGTCCTTTTTAATCTTTGTGCTTGGGCTGCAATCATGGTTGTATAGCCCCAACATATCTAATCACCAATTAAGACTAAGGATTAAAGCTTCCAATTAATGGTCACAAATGGAATCTTTAATCGGGAAAATATATATCATAGACCTAGTGCTTACAGCCAAGCCAATAATCCTCCCAAAAATTCCTTTGATTTGGATTTTTTTTTCTTTTGGTACAACTTTAATTTGAATTTTTATCTTGAGAATTATAAAGATTCCAAATAAACAGTTTTAGCATATAAATGACTTCATTGGGATGATGCCAATGTAGTGTTATGTTATTCATGACTAATTATACATTTTTACTATTTAAAATTAATAATTACACATCAAAATTTTAAAATAATTAATCAAACTATTAAAAATATAGAAATGAAAATAAAGAAACCAATTAACAAGTTCAATATTCTTATTGAAACTAATATTTTCAACTCAAAAACAATGAGGAATTAGGCTGCTTTTGGTAACACTCCAAAAGAATGACTCCTAGATTTGTAATTCCAAAGAATCTAAAAGCCCAAAAGGTTTTTTGGTAACACCAGAATCATTGTACATATTCTACTCCAAAAATCTATTTTGGAGTCACTTTTTTGGAGCTACAAAATATTGATTCTTTGGTCTGATTTTTTTTTTCCTCTTCCCTAAATCCACTTCTTTATCTTCATCTAGATTTTGATCCTTTTTCTTTTTTCATTTTTTCTACTGAACCAAATGTCTTTCCGATTCTGTAATTGACCCCAGAGAATGCATTCTTTATGGAATACATAATCAAGATTCTAGAGTTGAATCAGTAGGAGTGTTACCAAACGCAACCTTAGTAAACTTACTTTATAATATTCTATTCTTTTATTGTATTTATGATTAAATACTTTATACATGTTTCTTTGAATAAAATTTGATGTTTATATTAGAAAATACACAATTAAAAAAAAAAAGAAAAGAAAGAGAAATAGCTAGTAAAAAAACTAAGCATACTATACACACACAGCCCAATCAAGGATGGGGAGAAGAAACATCATTCTCCAATGCCATTAGAAGCCACTATAGAACTAGGTTTTAGCCATTGAAATGTGGAATCTACATTTGCTAGAACATAGCTCATTCCATTGGCCAATCCGTTAAACGTGAAAACAAAATGATCAAATGAAGAAGTACGAGATCTGATGTCAAAAAGAATGACACCTATTTCCAAATGAAGAACTTCTAAAGGAGATTTAAGATAGTGAATTTGATTCAAAGTGTCACTTCTAGAATGAGGCATCTTACCTTTAGAACAATAGCCAAGCTAATACCAAGCAAAGCCACCTGGCCTTCTACTAGGGTGAAGATTTAGCTTTACTTTCTGCCCAAGCCAAAAAGAACATCTTTTTTCATCTCTCATGATATATAACACCAATACTTGCTCCTTCAGTATGGAATATTAGTCATGTAATGGGCAAATTGGCTTCTATTGTTAAGCAGACTCTTGTAATTAGATGCCTTCAGTTGAATGAATGAAATGAGCTTTGTCTCTTTACCAAAAATAAAAAATAAACATAAAAGAAGAAAAAGATAACACCAATAATTACATTCCTACTACTACTATCACAAGAACCATCAAAATTAATTTTAATCCAGTCTTTAAGAGGGGACTACATGCTTTTTAGAGGGGATTGAGAACCATGTTGTCTTTCCATTATGCAGCCTCAACAACCTTGAAGTCTAGTTTAGTCATGTGCATACTATTAAGAATGTTGTAAATTTAGCTATTTCATTTTCAAAAACAACCTTATTCCAAGACATCCATATTAACCAGTTTATAACACCCATGAATTCTGGGTATTGGACTTTAAAAGCATTTTTTTACAAGTTGCTACGTACAAGATTTTCCAACCATTCAAAAAAACTTTGGGTACCTAGAAGATTGAGATCAAAGGGATAGAAGTGAGGCAAACCAAATCCTTGTATTTGGGCAAAGGACTAAACAATGAAGATTTGACTAGGGTTCTAATCTATAGATTGGGCACAAGCTATCTGTATTTATATTCCTAGCTTGAAGATTTTGCTTCATTGGGAGGGCATTCCATCATGTCTTTGATAGAAAGATTTTAATTTTTGGGGGAATTTTGAGGCCCCAAAGTTTACTATCTAAGGAATATTTGGGGCTTACTGGGAATTCTAATTTTGATAATTTTTTTTAGTATATTATCCTATTTGATTCAATTCAGAAAATCCCTTTTGGATTAAGATATCATATGATACAATCTCTGTTACCAAGCCTACTTAAGGGCAACTTAAAGATAACTACAACTAATTCTAGCCTGAAAATGGGTACCATGATGTCTCTATTCCAATTCCCTTATCCCTCATCTATAATTTCATCTACCCTTTCTAAATAGGGGAAATCTATTGATGAAATTGGATTATAAATTCAGAAGAGATGGGATCCACAGATCTATACACAAATTAATATCTCTTCCATTTCCTACTTTTTATCTCATTCCTTTGGATATGATTTCCTTCCCTTTAATAATGCTATATTAATTTCGTATTTTATTTATAACACTATCATAGATTAGCAAACCTGTTAGTGTCATATTGCCTTGGGAGTGACAGCCATCTATTGGCCCATAGTGGTATTATTATATTTACAATTACCTAAGAATAGATGTTGCTAACTTGCAATGATTGAAAATTAATTTTTTAATTAAAAACAAAAAAAAATTAAGTAAACATATTATTTATTAAACAACCAGTTAAGAAATTGGTATATTGCATATGCATGCAATATTGGATGTATGGTACTACTACTTGTATCTATATAGATTTTTTTCCCAGTTAAAAGTATATTGAAGTTTAAAATAAATAAAATTTATACAATTGTGATAATAACTAAGCCTATTTAATGTAACATTAAATTTATATAAGCTCATTTGGCTAAAAGTAATTTATTGTTGGTAAATAATATCAAATTTACTTTATTTTGATCATATGATAGCTGCAAAAGTAATTATCTCAATAATTTATATGATTTACCTACTATGTTAGAAATATGGAGTTGCATATGACTATATCCTATAAATTTCAACATAAGCAAGAGTATTTGAGATATTAATGTGATTCATGGTCATATGAATTTGGTTATGGATATGGAGTAGCACAATTATAGCTGTTGCAGCAACAATATGCACATCAACAATAAAGATAATTTATAGCGACAACCAACCAAAGGGCACTAATGGTAACATTAGGAAGGATGACTATTTTTTCCAACATGATGACTTAGCTAAATAATATTATAGATATATGGAAATTATTTTTTTTTAGCATTTGTTGCTCACCATATGAACAAGTGTTGTGAGCCACCTTGAAATTATAAATGATATTGAATGGGAGAAAACATGATATAAGAGTCGTAATTTCTTTGTCATGCTTATATGGTTTTATTGCTTGAGTCTTACATCTAAAAAATGGGTGATAATAAATTATATGGCTCTTCCTTTCTCACATTACTTAGTTTTTTGGGTGATAGATGTATTGCCGTACTTATTAAACATTTCCTAAATTTTATTCTTGAATATTTTCTATAAGTTCCCATAATTTCTTAAGGCAAAATATCTATGTAATAAAAAATTTACACCTTTTAAGAACACTATTTTATTATTAGATGACATTGAATGTTTATAGTTTATACATCTTTCTTTTCTCCTCTATTTTTTTTTATAGTTTTTTTGAAGTTTATCCTTTTATCTCACATCCTATCATGGTAAATTGTTGGATTCTGGTATGAATCCTAAGACCACAAATCACCTGTAAAGGTTGTCCAATTTATTGAACTCATTTACATTATAGGGGGTGGATTAATTTAGGATTTTTAGGTTAGGGTTGAACTGTTAAGCCTTTCCATACCCTTGGGCTGTCTATGTATCATGTTAAGGGATCAAGCTAGACGTAGTTCTCACCAAACTAACTTGAGATAATGAGGTGTCATTATCATATTTCTTGAAGATAGTTGAGACCTCCCACTTTTATGTGTAAGGGATTGTAGCCAAGTTAACCTTGAGATACAACCAAGTTCGGACCCAATTTTGTCTCTTAACGAAGTAAACTCCAAGAGAGACTCATGATACCTCCCACACAAATTTATTACCCTTTAAGGTCGAGTGCTTCAAAGCAAGTAATAAAACTTGTCTAAAATTTTTGAAAATTTTGGTAAGGTTTCCCTTATGCAACGTGAGCATCATATGTCAAAATTGAGTCTAGAAGACAAAGATTACACCTTCAACCAATAAAAGGTTCTCTTACAAGGACATACTTAGTTTGATGTAGTCCTCAACCCAATGATGTAAAGCAAGACTGTCCAATTGAGCTGTTTATCCAAAGGCTTTAATGGGTTTAATGTTTTATAACACACACTCAAAAAGAAAATTAAGAAGAATGGGGAGAAATATCTTCTATTAATGGATGTCTTTTTCCAGCAAAGCTTTTCTATGCTTGGAGTAGAAAACGCTGAGGTCAAGGGGCGGCCACATCAGTATCAAAAATGATTTACACTTGCCCCCAAAAAGTGAAAATCACTTTTAACGCTAATGTTTCTGCCCATTTGACCCTTGGCGGAGGTTAGAGGAGGTTAGGGGTCGGTGTATAAAGGTGTATAAAATCCAAAGCCGTCTTCTCCCTTTTCTCCACTTTGTTCTTGGTTTTCTTTCCATCACTTCCCTAATTTGTTTAACACTTAGCCAAAATGTGGATTTAACCCCTTTTTCTTAATGATTTTATAGTGATAATAAGCTCCTTTCTTATCAATCCTCCCACCTTTACATGTCCTCATTTTTAGTAGAGATCAATCAGGCATCCCATTTATGATTGGGTCTTTCTCAAGGTGATTTGATGGGGTTCTTGTATAGATTAACTTACTTTACAAGTTATTGGACTCATTCGCAAATCCAATGCAATCGCTAATTGGATCTCAATTGCAAATCCAGTCTCATACATATGAAGTGCGAAGTGTGTCTCTAACACCCTTATGCCCCAGCCCTTGCCCATATTCAAACCCAAGGCTGAATTCATGCTCATGCCTACGTACATATATATGTCACCTCACTACACCACTGTTATACGGAAAAAAATTGTCTTAAAATATACAAGGGGACAGTCAACATATATGTTGTTGGGTTTCGATTCTCAATCAACCGATGAGAAACTATTCCCCAAAACTTAGGAACACAGAAAATTTTGAAAACAAGACGGTTTTGAAACAAAGGTTCCGTCAACCTTAAAAAAAAAAAAAAAAAAACCTTTCGTTTTCAGCATACCCAGCCAACCCGGTTTGTCTCTTGCACCCATCTTGCCTCGTTAATGGGTTGGATAGGGTTTGGGTTTAGGCCAAGTGGCTATATATTCTAATGGATTTATTGACAAGTTGCAATCCGGTGGTTGCGGCCACTAAGGTGTGGAGCTGTTACATGTTACAAACAGAATGCATGCTGTTAATCTACCAAAAGCGCACATAACAAACAGGAAGCAAATGTTCGATTTTATATGTCCTATCGTGTCCTACTCACAAAGGCTGGTTGCATAAGGCTAAAATTATAAAAACAGTTTTCACTTACACAAATGAACATTTGCTCCATATTTAAAATTAAATAAATGTTTTATCCAGGATTTGGTCTAGAAACCGGAGGATGTCTTATCAAATAAAATATGGGTGGGATTTAGATGAAATTTGAAATTACAAACCATTTTATTCCATATAACATCCCTTGTGTCTTACACACCACATCCTAGGCAGAAAATTTGCTTCTTATTTAAAATATGCATCAAATTCAAAACAGAACCACCGGAGGACACTGTAAGACATGCAAGATCTTGGATAGAACATTTGTTCTCGAAGAAAATGAAAGAAAATGTTTTGTGATAGAAATGTTTGTAGTGTCTATGGTGAATTATAAGCTGACACTTGTTGCGTTGAGGGTTAAAATGGTCCAAAAAAGTGTTCGGTTGAAAAAGTACATATCCAAAAAGACAAATCAAATTCAAAACAAATCATGTGCCAATCAATGGCATGCCTACAGAGGTCTGTCAACACAGACAATCATTCTCCAAAGAAAATACATGCTTCCGTGGATTATAAAAAAACTGTGTCCCCTTGACAATATCTCATCATGTCATAACGCGAGTAGTTATTGGACATGCAACGTGTCATCCATAGGACATGCAACGTGTCACCCATAACTGTCAGCTGAATTCATTCATTCTGATTCTGTGGGAGACTTATGGGACCCACCTTCTAGTTCCCCCAGCACATACTACTTGAAACATGCCAACCCGTGGCATGCATATACGTGGCGACTTCTTCTAATCCTAAAACCGCTGTAGCAAGGCTGATTAAACACGTGCTTTCCACGTGAATGCACGAGGCTCTCCAGCTTCCTCTTGGAAATGACCAAAACACCCTCCTTCAGCCGCTGACCTAGCGAACCCGCTTGCTTCGGGATTCAGAACCAAACAAAATGGTCGTTAGATTACAAGTACGAATCCCCTCCATATATATATATATATATTTTTTTTTAAAATCTCTCGTAAAAAAGCGCCGATTAAACCAGCCCAACGTTTCCTTTCTTGTTTTAGAAACCAACCAAAACCCTCTGTGGGTCCCACTCGATCTAGGAACACGTCACGGTTTCTCACGTATGCGCACTCGTTCTTCCTTATACAACGTCACGATGTCTGACAAAGGGTGCATTAGTAAATACACAGATGTTAATCCATCATGTATTTACCGTAATACCTTTGACTCATTTGTATTATTGACGTAAGCACCCTTTGTCAGGCCACATGTCACACACTGATTGGTAATGGAGTATTATCTAATTCATTCAAATCCTCCAGTGGGACCTACTTTTTTAATTCAACAAACAATCGGACGGTTTAGATTGTTCCATCCTCCCAAACTTTTGATAATTTTGAGACACTTATGCCACGTGTCGTCAAGCGAAAAGCTCAAATGGAGTTGGAAAGATCTACATGGTCAAAAGTCAATAATAATAGGATGAATTGAACCATTCGATTTTTTCGATTGGGTGATATGGTAGTTTGGTAAATTCAAGTCCTTTTGGCTCAAAACCAGGGACGGGGAGTAACGGTAGTTTTATGGAAATATTGGGGGCGGGAGAGAAAACTGCTGTGATTTCGATTTGCTTGGAAACCTTCTAAGAATTTTCAACCAAAAAAAGCTTCCAAGTCATCTAGCTGTCTGGTTTTCTCTCGGAGAATCCCATGGCCCCTGGTTTTACCCTCCCTCTCCGAATATATAATCTACATTCTTCGTTTCCTTTTTCCCATCTAATCCATCAACACTCTTCGCTTATCATCTTGATCGCTTTCCAACGAGATCGGAATCTTGTTCCTCTCTGTTTCAACGGATTAGCTTCTTAGCCGGTTGAGTGAAGATTTATATCTCCAGGGAAAATTTAGAGAAGAAGATTTCATCCTCAAAGCAAAGTTACTTGAAACGTATTGAGGTTTTTGATCTCCAGATCTGGAGAAAAGAGGAAATTTTGCTTATTGTTTTAATTTTATTGGAGGCGAAATCTGTTAGGAACAGATCGGATTTTGAATTCGCAGTTCGGACGCTGTTAGAGTTTGTGTGTAATTTGAAGAGGTTACAGAAGCTAGAGGTCTCGGACTTGGTATCTTTGTTGATTTGTCGGTGTTCTTCGGCATTTGATATACAGAACGTTTGAGGTTTGGAGTCTGTGTGGGATTCGAGGAATTTGTGTTTTCTTAGGAACGATATTGGTAATTTCGGGATGACAATCGAGGCTGGTTTGGTCGAGAGGAGGAGAGACATGGTTGGGCATGCGAATAAGATTATTACAAAGAAAAGATGCAGAAGGACGAAGCATCATCATGGACCGACAGTGTCGATGGCGCTTCAAAAGCTGTTTATGTCATGCCGAGAGGTGTTCAAAGGCCCTGGTACGGTTCCTCCACCTGGGGATGTGCAGAAACTGAAGCAAATTCTTGGTGAGTTTTGAATTTTTTTCTGTTTTGAATTCTTTCACATTTTTTGAGTTTTGGACTTATTGGAGCACACATGAAGTAAGGGAGGGAACGTAACTAACTAATATCTTATGCGTCACTGTGTGGGTCGGGTTGTTGAGGTTAGGTTGAGCCTGACCGTTGTTGCAGGTGCTCCTTTCTTCTTTGGCATATGGGTATATGGTTTGTTTGTAGTGTTTATGATTTTATAGATAATTTATGCAAATATCCAAATTTTTTGTAGGGAAATATCCCCGTAAAAAAATTGGAAGTGATAACTAAAATAAGGGCATAAATTGTTTTTTCTTGAAATGGGTAATTGTAAATTTCATGCTTTACTATTTAAGTGTTCAATTGCTTCTCAATCTTTTTTTTTTTTTTTTTTTTGGGGGGGAAAATTTATCAATCCTTTTGGTAATGTGCATTTGTTTTATTCCTTCCCTTTTCTTTATCCCCTTTTTTTGATAGTATTCTTTGCCCCATTTGAGGGGACAGAAAATTGGTGTCCCTTGTTTCTCTTAATCTCGGTAGCACTGAGATATATGGAGAGGAAGTAGTTCTGATTTTCCTGAAATAAGGAAATAATGAGAAAATCTTCTTAAATGGTTTTAGACACTGTTGTCGAAGGACAAAAGAACTCAAATATGTAATGGTCCTATTTTTCCTTAGAAAACATTCATACATACGTCAGATGATTGTCTTCATATTCTATCCCATTTGACGTAGTCTAAAAATGGGTTAGAGGTTTTTATTCTATATTTTATTGACCAAGGCATTACTAATTTTGGAATGATCTCTAACCATAAACCGAGGAAGGGAATTTTAGTGAATCTTGAAGATGCATTTAGTGGTAATTCTTGAATACCTACATGTATCTCAAAAGATTTCCTAGAGTACTAGGATTTCCTTTTTTTTACTTTAAATACTGCTTCTGGGTATATTTTGTTCCTCTCTCAATGTCTTTGTGTCAAATTTCTTGTGATTTATTTATGTTGTACTTTTGATCTTGTTTATAGTCGCATGGTTGGGTAATGTGCTGCATCTACCGTAAGTATATATAAGTTCGATGAGAAAGCTATCCAGCCTTGGAGTTTATACAGGTAATTCCAGTAAAGGGCCCGCTGGGGCTGGCCCAGTACAGCATCCACGAAATGGTCATTACATTTCAAAAAGAGAACATAGTTCAGATGAAACTGACCTAAATTGAGTGGAATACAGCTCAGCTTTAGTGATTGTTCCAGATACATTCCCCAACAACAGAAGCACCTGTTCACTAGCCATTTTAATGAATCCTAGCGATCCAAATGGGAAGTCACTGTATAGTTTACTGTGCAAAACCACTTGCACCCATTGTCTGGTGGATACAATCTTTGGAAGTGCGCCCATTCAATGGGTTGAGTGTGGGTGGTCTGGAGAGAGGAGTACAAGTGCTGCCTATGTCCAAACCCATTATGTGTGGGTGCATGAGTGCCTGTTCCCACGTGCTGATCAAATGCATATGCATGAACATACTTTGAACAATTCATGTTTTTGATGCTGCTAATTTTTCATTTTAAAATAAGTGGAAACTGTGTGATGGTTGTTGACATTGATGCTCTTTCATTTATCTTATTGCAGACAATATGAAACCGGAAGATGTTGGACTAAAGAGGGATTTGCCTTTCTTTAATCGTGGGAGTGTTGTCAAAGGGACTCCCAGAATCAAATATACAACTATATACAAGTGTGAGAATTTTTCGGTAAGACTGGCAAATGCTTGTTTGTTTATCCATTCTTCGGTGATATTTTATTTTGTCGGGTTTATGTCTTGTATTCAACCCGAGATATAACCCGGGATGACGATCCGAAACCCCCGAATATGACCCGAAAACGGGTGAAGATGAACAAATTTGACCCGTTTTGTATCCAAATTGGGGTCTAGATCTGACCCTCTGAGATTAGGGTTTTGGGGGTTTATATTTGGGGTTTTCTTGATTTCCTTGCCGCCGCACTGTTCATTGTAATCTCTGTTCTTCGATCATAGTGAAAGCTCTTCTCCGTTTTCGCCCATGGACGTAGGCTTCAAGGCGAACCACGTAAATCGTCTTGCTCTTGTTGTGTGATTGCTTTCTACTTTATTTTCTCTTCTTGTTTGCTGCATACAATCACAGATCTAGGTTTCCGCTTAACATATTTATTGCATTGTTAATTAGAACATTAGATTAGCTAATACTACTTTGTTTACCACCAAATGACCCACATCTGTGTGTGAAACTGGCACACATGTCCATGTCTAAGTTTGACATTGAAAATACAGTTAGAAGGATACTGGCAAGACAATCAAGGGTAGTTTGCCATTTCTATGTGAAGGAGACCGGCTGGTCATTCTTCTAGGTCCTTTTAATCACATTTTAAAAATCAAAACCACTCAAAAGTCTTATTTTGTTTATTATTCTTTTTTGCAGTTTTGTATTTTCTTTATTCCTCCAACTGCTGTCATCCCACTTCATAATCACCCAGGAATGACAGTTTTCAGCAAGCTTCTCTTGGGATCAATGCACATAAAAGCATATGATTGGGCAGATGAAGTTAAATTGGACAATCCCATTCCCTCTTCTAACGGTGAGTGTTCTGAGCTACCTCCCTCTCTCTCATTTATTTATTTTCCTTTGAGCATATCATATCAGTAAAATGAAAGCCATGAAGGGATTTCTGCTTAACCCAAGTTGGATAAATTTGCAGCAAGACTGGCAAGGTTGAGGGCTGACAATGTGTTCACAGCGCCATGCAATACATCTGTACTCTATCCTACATCTGGAGGCAACATTCATGCATTCACGGCAGTAGAAGCGTGTGCGGTGCTTGATGTGCTTGGCCCCCCTTATTCAAAGGAAGATGACCGAGACTGCTCATACTACAAGGATTTTCCCTACACTGGCCATTCAGGTAACCAAAACTGTTAAGGATTTGTAGCTTCTTCTGTAGATACCTTTAACAACCATAACAACTGCCTCATAGTTCATTAAGACATCCAAGTCTCCATCGGTGGTCTGCCATTCCTAATTGTTGAACAAGTGGTCTGACTTGTAGGAGATGGGTTCCACTTAAATTGGAGGTATAGATGATTTGGTGACTACTGGCTATATAGCCATCTATCCTAAACAGTTTCACCTGGACAGCTCACTATTTTGTTTCTAATTGGTTGGTGGGTTGTAAACTCATGCATATGTGTGCACATATAGAGATTTTATCGGATTATATATATATATTTATAGGTTATTATTGTATGGGATGTTCCTCAAAGTCATCTTTATTTATTTATTTTTGTGGGGGTAGGGTGTGGTGGTGGAGATCTCAAATTTTGTCTATAAGTACATATTGCATGTCAGTTTAGTTATGTTAAGCTTGTAAACCTTATTTTATTATTGATTTAAGCTCCATTCTCGTTGTCGGATTCCTTCTTCAAGTACTATTTTTCTGTTTCTCTTTTGGGCAACAGCGGGATTTTACTTTAATTCGGTTTTTGATGGACAAAGGGCATGTGCTTTTTGTAACATGCTTGGATTCTCAGCTCCAATGAATCCAAAAGAATTGATAATGTTGTTTGGTAACTCCAGACTCTCTCCATGGATTTCACTTCAAAAATCAGTTTTGGAGTCACTTTTTTGGAGCTACAAAATGTCGATTCTTTGATTCCTTGGCTCAATTCTTTTTTTGTTTCTTCTTTTTCTTCTTCTTTGTCTATTTTTTTTCTCTTTCTGCTGAACCAAATGTTAGAGAATGCATTCTTGACAGAATCTAGAATCAGGATTATAGAGATGAATCAAAGGGAGTGTTACTAAACACAATAGTTACCATTTTTGAGCAAGGTTGTTATTTGTTATCAGAAGTTTAAAGAAGAATGATGTCAGAGAGATCATCATTTATGAGGTTTTTTAATGTATATATAGTATCTCAAAAGATATATATATATAACTGACTTTAACGAGCTTAACAACCTGGAGCAGAAACTGTTACAAC
>JAOXJP010051401.1:0-16003 GCA_025762735.1 Platanus orientalis
CAATTCATGTCTTTAATCAGACAGTTGAGAATGATTGATATCTATTCCTCAGCTTGAGGGGGAGTGTTGTATATCATAAGGGTATTGTATACCCATACTATGGTATATTAATAAAGGTGTTGGTATAAATATCAACGCATGAGTATACCCTACTCATACAATTCACTCGTTAACCCTTCTCTCTCTTTTTATTCTTTTGTCCTCTCTTCCCTTCATTCTTTCTCTTCTTTTTCTTCTTCCATATTGCTGTGCAGGTAAACCAAGTCTATATATTATGGAAATGGAGGATTGCACTATTGTTGGATATATGAAATCAATTTATATTGGATAGCTTAGTAATGGAATTGGAAAAGAATATGTATACATGGTTGTTAATCTTTTTGTTGCATATATCATAGATGTTTATGAATATATCCGTTGCATAGGTAATTGATTGGTTAATGATGGAATTATATTGTGTCAAATACTTTTTCTTGTAATCATTTTATAAGTGAATGGTGTTTATGCCATGGAATGAATGTAAGGTAAACGTTAATGAAAGAAAGAAGGAACAAAAAAAAGAGACAGTAAATGACTATGACTAAGATATGGATTGTCTTAATGCCACGGTCTGAATCTGGGGCACTTACGAGTTATTATCCAAGTCCGGGTTTGGGACGTGATACAGTTGGTATCAAAGTCAGGTTTAGATTTTGTAAACAACTGATTGGATGTAATATGAAATACTTTGAGGTATAAATAAATCATTGGGTATAGACAATAGATCACCCTTTGAGGAATGATTGATGATTTGTGTTTAGTGTTATGCATGATTGTGAAAGACAAATTACTGTTGACTTGATGAAACTCTAGTGGATATGAGGCAAATTTACCCTTAATTTGATGAAATATGAATGGATGCAAAGGCAACCACTCTTGATTTGATTAAATCTTTGTAGATGCTATATACTAAGACCATAATTTGTCTGATTTTAGGAAAGGATGCCGCCACAGATGTGTACTAGATCGGCATCAAGTGCACCTTAGCCAAAATGTGAAAACTTACCAGGGGCTTTCCAAGCCATTAGTGAGTTAGTAGGAGTGGTCAGAGAACATGTCACCTATGGGGGCCAACCCCGTGAAAGAATCATAAGAATGAAGACAATGCAATTGAGCGATTGCAAAGGTTGGGACCATCGGAATTTTGGGGCTTTTTGGATCCGATAGAAGCCAAAGCATAGATCATACAACTTGAGGAGATCTTTGAGGTGATCGGTTGTAGTGAGGACCAAAACGTTGTTTTGGTCACCTTTATGCTGAGAGGGGAGGCCAAACATTGGTGGCGAACAGTGAGGGAGATGCTACCTCTCAAGGAGGATCAGCCTTTTGTTTGGGAGACCTTGGATGCTTTTCGAGAGAACTTTTTCTTGGAAAGCATTCGGGATGAAAAGGAGGTAGAGTTCATGGAGTTAGTCCAGGGGAACATAACCATACTTCAGTACAAGGCCAAGTTTACTGAACTGCTTGCTTTCCACCCCACATTGTAGCTGGTGACTTTTGTAAGGCCAAAAAGTTTCAACAAGGACTTAGGCCTGGCATCCGATCTCGTATGACTGTACTCCGTTTGACTACCTTCATTGATGTGGTAGAGACTGCCAAAGTTGTAGAAAGAGAAAGTGAGGATCTCTAGAAGATTTGAGAGAAGGAGAGGAAGCACACCAACATCATAGGCTGTAGAGAGAACTTTACCACTGGTGCAGCCAAGAGGAAAGCACCATATCAAGGGCCTCATGGAGTATGCAAGAGCTGTGAGAAAGCGTATGGTGGCAGTTGCTACAAAGAGATATGGGCATATTATGGTTGTGGCCAGGTGGGCCATATGCTTTGGGATTGTCTTGCCCAGAAGAACACCCCTACCGCCAAGCCAACTGATGTGAAGCAACGTCCAATGACAAAGGGGCATGTCTTTGCTATTGTGGGAGAAGAGGCTGAGACATTTGACATAGTGGCCCCAGGTATAATTCCCCTATGCTATCACATTTCACAAGTTTTGTTAGTCTTAAATTCGCACATCGATCCCTACCTGTAGGATCATGTGATGTACTAATTCGATGACGAAGACCTTGGGTTAGAGTAGGTAGACTTTACCCCACTCGAAAGTGTTAAGTTAGTCACATTCACCACGACTAGGAGCACAACACATTACTCCCATTAAAACATGTTGGATAAACATATGTTAGAAACATAGTTTCAAATCTGAACTTACATTTTAAATAGCCCAAGAAAAACTAAGTATCAAGAACCTAATCCAATGCCATAGGATGAGAAGCACATAGACTAACACTGTTAGACTAAAAGTAGGATGAAAATAAATCTTAAAAACCACTAAGGAAACCAACCATATTTTGAAATATCCTCATAGTGGTCTATGGTGAACCCCCCAAATAATAATAATAAAAACCTGAGAACTGAGATCATGACCAATCAAGAGGAAATACTGATCAATTAGGATTTTCTAACCGATCAATCATGTTGGGGACAAAATGGGAAAATTGCCCTTTTTGTGATTTTTAAAGAGGGAAACCCCTCATTTCACTCCCATTCGACACTTTGAGCTTGGGAAACCCTAGGGGAACCACTTAGAAAACTTCTAAACCCTACTATCCCTTTTTCTACCTCGATTTGCAAACACCTCACCAAAATCCTATAAAAAATGGCAGACAAGGGAAAAGGTATTGCGACGAGTAGCGGAACTAGGAGGAAAACCCTAGGGCGTAAACAAATTACATCATCAAGGCATGGACAACCCGCAATGGACGACTTCCGCTTGCAGGACGAGCAAAGCAAAGATAACTACAAGGGTTTCTTTGTGAGGAAGAAGCTCCTCGTTGAGAGATTGTTGAATCTATTGCATTGGAAGATGAAGGGTTGAAGGAGCACCTTGAAGATTTGGGTTGGATGCCCGTTCTTAAGATTTAAGCCCGATATAGCGAAGAAGCTGTGAGATTATTCTATGTGAATCTATTTGACAGTGATTTTGAAAATCTCACTTTCAAAACCGTTGTCTATGACTCCCCTATGGTCTTCAATCCAGGTACAATCACAGATGCCCTACACCTCGAATGGGAACCCGAGCTGGATGCCATGTTTCCCATTCCACTACTTGAGCCAGACGAGAAAATGGCTATGATAGAGAGGCTTTGCCAGAAGAGAATTATTTGTGGGCCTCTACTAAAGGCCAGTGAGTGCACCCCCAAAGCGAAGTTTTTAAATATGGTGTTCTCCTACAACCTCTTGCCAACTACGCATGATACCGAGCTTACTGAGATGATGGTGTATGTCGTCAATGCAATTTTGCAAGGGAAGAGGTTTGACATTCCCTCTATGCTTTGCTACCTGCTAATGATGGGCGCAAGAATCAATTCATCAAAGAAGAGCATCCACCACCCGATTCTGATATCTATGATTTTGAAGTACCACGGGGTCAACTACCCAGCAGACTCTATCTTTCTCCATCAGGGATAACCTGTCAGTACAGGCACTCTAGGGAGGATGAGATTTATTGAGAGACCTTCCACAAGCACATCTGGTGGTGCTAGACTTGTGTCTGGACTGCCTGGACTTCCAATTCTATAGGAGCCACCCTTCATGCCGATGTGCCAGCTCATCAGACAGCACTTGAGGCCGCACCCTCTCGTCCCTCCACAACAAGAGGGCATGATTCTGATAGGTTGGATAGGCTAGAGGGCATCTTATTCCAGATCATGGACAACCGGAAGCTATTCACACACAGGATGAACAAGATGGAGAGGAGATAGCAGAGGATGGCGGCCTTGATGGAGGCACAAAGCCAATACTTTAGGAGGTTCCCTTCCATATATACTTGGGCTGGGACCCAATGACTCAAGGTTCACCTGTCTTCCCCAGTGACCCCATTGACCCCGAGGACCCTGAGTTTAAGGGAGGGGATGATAGTGATGATGGGGACGAGGGAGGCAATGTTGGTTGGTAGAGACAAAAGAACCCTAATGGAGTTCATTTTTTCCACAGGGGCAAAAGGCTTCTTGTAATCAGTATCTTATGTTTGGGTGTAACCCCTCACACCCAATCATGTTTTATATCTTTCAACGGTTCCATTAGATAGAAGCTTCACTATTAATGCCCATTTGCTACCCACCAATTCTTCCCCTCTTGGAAGATCAATAATGTTCCATGTGCCATTCTTTTCATGGGCCTGCATCTCTTCCTTCATTTACAAGGCCTCAACTTACTATGAGGAACAAGCAGATAAGACAATGCAATGGCAAAGGAACAGTATGATGAAGACAAGGTAGTGTAGGAAACATAATTAGAGATGGGGTGTTTAATGCATGAACGATCACCTTTCTAATACAAATAGGAAGATTATTATCATCAACTTGAATTTGAGGTTGAATAGAATGGTTACCTTTATTAAGTGGATCGGAAGAGACTTCTTGGTTGGGTACATAAGGGTCTTCTACTACTGTTGTTTTCAACATTTTTCAGTACACTTGAAGTCCATCTCCCTCTTATGATCATCCCCACCACCACGAATACCACTGTCAATGAAAAAGGATGGAATTGGAAGTGGAGGTGAGGAAAACACAGATTTCTCTTCCCCTGAAGTTTCCCCTCGGAGAGAAGACTTCACAGAGGAAAAGAAAGGAATGGATTTGAAGAATGTAACATCCATACACAAAAACTGAATATGGGGATGGTAGCATTTCTGCTCTTTCTAGCTTGGTGCATACACCCAAATGAGTTTGCTTAACCCTTTATAAGCCTACTTTTTTATGACCTGTTCTAATACCTACTTTGATTTCTCTTTGCTTATCCCTTCTTATATTGCATATTTATATGAGCCGAATAACTTTTAGACATATAATTCAAATATGAAATACACTGTATGCCATGTTGATGTATGATTGAAGGAATTTGAATCAATAAAAAATTAACAGAAAAACAAGGAAGAAGGTATAGAAAGAAAAGAGGATGCTAGCTAGAGATCACACTAGTTGCTGTCTAGGCAATCACACTTCCAAGAGTTTTAACAATTTGCTTCATAATAATCAGACTTCAATTCTATTAATAAAATATGAGTTATGAGGCATATAGATAGTCTTCATACTCCATGCTTTCCAAATCTTACTCTAATTAGACTTCTTAAAAAAAACAAAAACTCAAAATAGCTGAATCCCATCACAAAGTGATAACTTGCCCAAATCACATCAAATTTGCAAAATCTTGGAATCATTGGAAAGGTAGCTGAATAAATTTTTAAATGACACCAAAATCAAGGCAAACAGGAAAGTTTTGACCTTCCAAAATAGGGTCTAAAGAAAAGTAACGAAATTGATATTTCTTTTTTTCTAAAAAATGAATAAAACTTATTCTGTTTGGAAATAAATAAATCCCAAAACTTACTAACAAGAAACTAACCTTGATTAACATAAAATTGAAAAATATTAAAACTATTTACATACAACAATGTTGAACCCAAAATATCTAAAATACCCTTACACAAGCCCATCGAATTTGAGTATGGGTTTGAAAAAACTCGACCTTGTGTTTTATAGTGATAAAGGATCAACACTAATGAATGACTTCAAAGGCATGTAGCATGTTTTTGATGTTAACTTTCTTCTTAGAATTGGCTTCTTTGGCTTGTCTTGAAAAAATCTCATAATATATTTCTTCAGGTATTTCATCTGGAAGCACACCTAGACAATCAAGTAGTAGCTCATTAACTTTCTTAAGTACATCGAGGGGATGTTCTTTAGTGAAGTCCTTCACGTCATTCGAAAGAAAAGTGTAAATTTCATTTGGAAGCACATCAACTTATTGTATCAGCTCTTGCTAAACCAGCTTATCCAAGGCATCTGTTTGCTCATTCAGATTTTGAGGTTCAATTGGTGGAAGAAGCTTTGACTCATCAACTCTCTTGACAATATCTTCCAACTTCTCTTCCAAAGTTGACTGCACCATCAGAATAGGTTTCTATGGCTTCACGTTAAGTCGATAACACTCATCATAGCTAAAAAGGCTGCAGGATATGTGTAACCTTATCAAAAGCAGCTGTCCTTTCGTCGATCCATTGCTTGACTAGTACCACCTTGCAATCTTCCAATGATTTATTTTTGCGATTAGCACCATCAAAATAGTTCTCTTGTTTGAATTAAATACCAAAATCTTTCCCTCATATCCACAAAATAGTTGATCTTCAGCATTTTCATCTAAACTTGTAGAGATCAGTTTTTTTCTATAGAAGTTAAAATGAACCTCATTCTAACATCTAAATCCATTTTCCAAGATTTTCTCTGATATAGCTGAGGAAAAAAAATAAAATTATATGATCCTTTTGCATTGTAAGATCTTTTGGCTCTGATACCAACTGGTGTAGGATTAAAAGAAATTGATGGAATAAAAAAATTACAGAGAAACAAAGAAGACAAGTGGAGAAAGAAAAGAGGATACCAACTAGAAATCACACTAATTGTTGTCTAAGGCAATCACAAGTAGGGTTCAAGGCAATCACACATCTAAGAGCTTTAGTAATTTGCTTCATAATAATTAATCTTCAATTCCTTCAATAAAATTCGAGTTACAAGGCATATATATAGCCTTCCCACCCCTTGCTTTTCAAATCTCACTCTAACTAGACTTCATAAAAAAGATAAAATGCAAGATAGCTAAATTCTGTCACAAAGTGATATCCTGCCAGTATTTTGGACATAATTTTCCTAAGCCATTGGAAAGGTAACCAAAATAACCTTTGAAATGACACTAAAATCAAACTAAATGGGCAAGTTTTGACCTTCCATAATAGGTTCTAAAGAAACGTGACAGAAATAGATATTTCACTTTCCTAAAAAATAAATAACTCCTATTCTATTTGGAAATAAATAATATTCCATAAACTGACTAATAAGAAACTAACATAGATTAGCATAAAATTGAAAAATTAAAAATGATTTCCATACAAAAATGTTAAACCCAAAATACCTAAATTATCCTTGCATAAGTCCATCAAATTTGATTATGGGCTGTTTGTCATCCATTATAATTAATGCGTCAAATATTTTTTTGGTGTCCAGAAAATACTTTGAAATCTATGCTGAAACTTGCTTTGCAAGTTTTGGAGATAGAGTGAAGCGCTGGATCACAATAAATGAGCCTCTCCAAACTGCTGTTAATGGATACGGTATCGGGATATTTGCTCCTGGAAGATCTGAACGTCCATCGACTGAACCATATCTGGCTTCACACTACCAGCTTTTGGCCCATGCAGCGGCTGTTTCTGTATATAGAAAGAGGTTTAAGGTAATGAATTTGATTATTTTGTTGAATTTTAGTTTTTTTTTTTTTTTTGTTTCTGATACTCTGTATCCTGGTTTGATCTAGTTTCTTATACATACTTCCTTCTCTAATAAAAAGAAGCAATGCCTATTTATCAACAGCATAGGTGGTGCAATTACCTGGGGAGAGGGGATGGGCTGGGTAAGATTGACTATTTGATTGGCCTAACCAGTTATATCTCCTAGGCTAAACTCATTATGGTAGGATGACCCTAATCGTCAGATCTCCTAAATTTATTGTCTCTGCACACTTCATGTTGATAGTAAACTAGCCAACTCTCCCAAAACCTTAAGGTGTTTCGAGAGGAGATACAGGAATTAATATACTCAACACCCCCCCCCTTTGGGAGAAACACTTTCTCTCCTAGGAAACTTGCGGAACCAGGTGCGAGTCCACGACTTGTGCACTGCACACGTGCAGTACTATGTTGGGGAGAATACTTCTACCTCCACAGAGATTTAAACTCGTGACCTGGTTTGGCTCTGATACCATGTTGATAGTAAACTAAACTACACTCCCAAAACCTTAAGGTGTTAGGAGACACAGGAATTAATATACATCAACACTTCAAGATACTTTTCCTACCATCGAAAAGAATTTAATGGATCAGGGATTGGATGAGAAGGACCATTCAATGTGTTTGATTTTTTGTTCAGGAGATCTCATTGTAGATCCATCTAATAGTAGTTCCACCTCCTTCACTTTTAGGGACTGGGATCCTAGAGTTCTTTATTTGTAGACAAGTTAACATCATGGTTCTGCATCATAGTTGATGTAGAAAAAATCAAAGAGCAGCCTAAAACCCAATGTAATCCACCAACAACAGCTTTGTTTTTATAGAAGTAGTCTGTAGTCTTTTAATCTTGTAATCAAACACTTAGAAGAAGGCTGGCCAGTAGCTTGTTGATGAAGTTTATGCACTTAGAAGATGTCCTTCTTTAGTTACTTTTTATATTCCATCACATAAACTCTTCCCCAAGTCAATTCTTAGATCAGCCAACAAGTTAAAACCCTAATCTTCAAGTATATGTCACGTAGGAATTGATTTAAACACTTTTTGTACTCCAAGTCATTACACAGTAGAAAATTTTCTTGTACGAAACCACTGATTTTCTTCAAATTTCGATCAAGTAAACAACTTCCTATGTTTTGCTAGTATTATGGAATTAATTCCTTGCTCAGCCAACTAAAGGAAGATAAGAGAATATTCTAAGTACTAAAGAATCTTGGGAACCAAGTCTGGCTGTAGGTATAGGTATGGGTTTTGGAATTTTCTCACTCAAAACACCTAGGATGGTGTATTTATGCCAGCCACAGGTTAAGGGGAACAAATCTCTATATAAAACAAACAAACAAACAAAAAAAGCTAGAAGCTTGCTGGAAAATCTGGGCAGCAGGGTATGGGTTTAAGTTTTAAAGAAATTAGGGGTTTATGGGTGTTCTATGGTGACCAATTGTTATAGAGGAGGTAAAAGGGGTTGTGGTTGATGAAATAATGAAGAAAAGGCAATTATGGGGTAATTGGCTGGTATAGGAGGCTTTAGGGAGTGAAAGGATTGAGCATGGATGCTTGTAGAATATGGAGATGGTTTGAAACTGTGGGACAGCAAGACTTCAAAAGAACAAAACTAGAAATTTAAAAGAAGAAGAAAAAAAAAAAAGGTTTGTACCTGTGATAAATAACCAACTCAAAACTTGGAAATCACTAACCAAGCCAAGCCTTAGGCACCAAGGACTTGAAGACTTTTCAAGCTTGAAGAAGAGGAGTTCTGGTGTAGCACAGGACCACTGGAAAAATTTGGCAGCAATAAGAGTGTATATGGAATAAGCCTCAAAGATCGAGATGGATTCTTAGGTGCTGCCAAGTGGATTTATGGTAGGTTTCAAGTCTGGACAACAAGCTTTAATGGAAGACAAAACCAAAAAATAAAGAAGACAAGAAGAAGAAAAGAAGATATGTAGCTTGAATGAGAAATTACCAACTCACTGCTACTTTGGAAATCACCAACCAAAGCTTTAAGAATAGTCAATACTTGGAAGAGGTAGACACCAACCATATGGCAATAAGAAAGCGTAAACTTTTTTTTTAACTTCATTGTTCCATTCTCATAATCTTTGGCCTATAAATAAGCATACAATTACTCAAATAAAAACAAACTAAAATAGAAAAGTCTAATGGGCTATGAAGGGTTATGGTGGAGAAAAGTTAAAAGTATGGTGGGCTATGGTGGAAAAAAATCAATAGTATGATGGGTTATGGGGGAGAAAAGTCAAAAGTTATGATCCGCTAATAAAGCCTTATTACAAAATATACATAAAACTAAGAATAAATAAAACTAAAAAAAATAAAAAATCGTAGAGACTTTCATTAAACAAAATAGCCTCTAAACTCATACAATCATGTCCCCATATGTCTTAAATGCAAGCTTATAAATTTACTCTAAATGGTTCTTATTCCATCAAAATGGTCAAAGGGCCTCTCCTCCTCCTCTAATAGGACTCTATGAACACCACGTGACATGGTGTCCTCATCAATTCCCTGAAACTGAGAAAAAGTTGTCTCTGGCACGATAAAACTCCGATATTGCTCTAGCATGTCTAGATCTACCCTTTATAACTTGTCCTGGGTCAGCCAAATACTGTCTATCTCGGGCCTGCCTTTCCACTTGACAAGGTATTTTTGGTAACCCTCCTGTTTGGTAGATGCTGTCTGCACATCCAAGATATCCTCTACCTTTTCTCGTCTCTGCTATAAAGGTGGTGGTGGTGGTGGACTGGGCTAACTGAACTGGTGTATAATATTAGTGGAGTCTACATGGATATGTGAAAGGAGAAGCAATGGTATGGTATGGGACTAAGTCCTCAACATTGAATGTCAAGCTAATCCCTAAGTCAGCAGGTAAATTAAGAATATAAACATCAGGTCCAATTCTTTTCAAAATTTTAAATAGCCCAAAACTATGTGCATGTAGTTTCTTAGCAACTCCAGCTTGGAATCGCTCAGGCTTAAGTCTCACCATAACCTATTCTCCTTCTTAAAACTCTCGATGCACTCGATGAGAATCAGTAAACTACTTATAATGCTCATTGCTAAGAATAATCTTCCTACGAATCTCCTTATGCAATGAATTAATGTGATGTGTAAATGATGATGCGGACTCGGATGGTCTATGGGTAGTTGACATGGGAATGAAGTCAATAAGAGCCCTAGACCTATAACCAGTAACAATCTTAAAGGGCCTCATACCTGTGGTTTTATTAACCGAACTATTATATGCAAACTCAGTCGTGTGTAATATTTCATCCCAAGATTTAAGGTGATCAGAAGGTGATCCCCAACTAAACACCTAAGAAGGTTGCCTAAACTCCGATTCACCACTTTAGTTTGTACATCTGTTTGTGGGTGATAAGCAGTAGAGAAATGTAACTTGGTACCCATCATTTTCCAAAGTGTCTTCCAAAAATAGCTTACGAACTTAACATCTTGATCAGACACAATGGATTGAGGAACCCCATGTAACCTAACAACCTCATCAAAGAATACTTTGCCACTTTAGAAGCATCTGAGCTTTTAGAGCATGGCATGAAGTGAGCCATTTTGGAGAAGCGATCCACAACCACTAGAATGGAATCATGTTGCCTAGGGGTTTGAGGTAGACCTAGCATGAAATCCAAACTCACATCCTGCCACGGAATTTGAGGAACAAACAGAGGTGTATATAAACCAGAAGTCTGGTTCCTTTGCTTTGCTATTTGACAAGTACGACATTGCTCTATAATTTTGGCCACATCCCTCTTAAGGCTTGGCCAGTAAAATCGGTTCTCAACCAGATCAATGGTTCTCTCAGCCAAAGTGGCCTAACAAGCCTCCTGCATGTAACTCCCACACTAGGAAGTCACAAACTGAGGTGTGGGGAATACATAGATGTGCACCCCTAAAGAGATAACCATCTTGTAAAACGTAATCATGTAGACTCACAGATGGATCGCTCAATAAGGTCTTATAAACCTCCCAAGATCTAGACATGAATCATAAGCTTCCTTCAGCTTTTCAAATCCAATCACCTTAATATTCATGGACTGCCGTAAGGCAATCTTGCGGCTTAAGGTATCTGCAACCTTATTTTCTACCTCAGCCTTGTGTTTGAGAACAAAAGTGTATTCTTGAAGAAACTCAACCCATTTGGCATGCCGAGAATTAAGTTTCTTCTGAGAACCTAAATACCTCAAGGCCTCATGGTCAGAAAATAGGATGAACTCATTTGACAACAAATCATGCCTTCAGTATCTTAGAGCTTGTACCACCACATAAAATTCTTTTATCATAAGTGGAGCATTTTTGTTTAACCTTGTTTAATTTTTTGCTGAAGTAGGCTACTGGGTGACCCTCTTGACTTAAAACTCCACCTATTCCTACTCTAGATGTGTTACATGCTATCTCAAAAACTTTAGAAAAGTCTGGTAGACGCATGACCGGAGCAAAAGTCATCATCGACTTCATCTCCACGAAAGCTTTAACAGCTGATTTAGTCTAGTGAAACTCCCCTCTCTTGAGGCAATCTGTAATGGGAACCATCACTATATTAAAATTGCAAATGAATCGCCTATAAAAGGTAGTCAAACCATGAAAGTTTCGTGCATCATGTATACTCTTTGGTTCGGGCCACTCTATTATAGCTTTGACCTTTTCAAGATTGGCGGACATCCATTCTCAAACACTACAAACCCTAAGAATACACCTTGTGGGGTCAATAATACACACTTCTTAAGGTTTGTAAATAATTTATCCTTTCTCAAGAGATTACACATCTCTTTCAGGTGTCCCAAATGTTGTTCCTTGGTAGTACTACTATAAATCAATATTTCATTAAAATACACTACCAAGAACTTTTCAATGAATGGCCTTAACACTTAAGTCGTAATCCTCATGAACGTGGTAGGAGCATTAGATAGTCCGAAAAGCATAATTAGCCACTTTTATAGGTCATCTTTCATCTTGAAGGCGGTTTTCCACTCATCCCCTGGTCAGATTCTAATTTAGTGGTAACCACTTTTAAGATCAATTTTGGAAAATATTGTAGCACCTGCCATCATGTCTAATATGTCATCCAGTCTGGGGATGGGAAACCTATATCGTACCGTAATCTTATTAATAGCCTTACTATCCACACACATCCTTTAGGACCCTTCTTTTTTGGGTGTGAGGAGAGTAGGTACGGCACATGGGCTCATACTTTCTCGAATAAAAGGGCTACCCAGTGTAGAGGCTCTCGCTAACGTAGGGTCTGGGGAGGGCAAGATGTACCTAGCCATACCCCCATTTCTAGAGAGGCTGTTTCCATGACTCGAACCCATGCCACTAGGGACGCTAGCAGTAAGCCTTTCTCGAATGGATCCTTTAATTAGCAGATCATCCACTTGCCTTTTTAACTCGGCATGCTCAATTAAATTCATTCATTCAATAATAAGGTAAGTTTGGTAACGTAGCTTCTGGGACTAAGTCTATAGCATGTTGTATGTCATGCATGGGAGGTAGCTCATCAAGAAAGTCCTCAGGAAATATTTCACTAAACTTAGCCAAGAATGGTTCTACCTTAAAAGGGTATTTATGAGCAGAATTAGAGGAATCTTCTTGGGAGATCATAGAAAATACCACGGTTTCCTCTTTAAGTTCTTACTCAAATTCCCTGGCTCCAATTATGTGAAGGGCTGTAAATTTATTTTCTTTGACATTCTTACCCTTACGTTTTCCTTCACCTTAGGCTCATCTTTTGGTGCTCTTGGAACCAACTTGATTCTTTTGCCTTGGTACTCAAATGCACATGTATTTGTTTTCCCATACAATGTGACATCTAAGCCATACAGCCAAGGCTTACCCAGTATGATGTGTCCTACATCCATGGAACTACATCACACCATATGGTGTCCTTATAAGAGTATAACTCTATGGGTACTTGACACCTATGAAATACTGGGATAGAAGTTGCATTAAACCAAACAACTTTGTAGGGATGAGGATGTGGCACTGGTGAAAGTCCTAGTTTCTTTATGGTACTAGTGGACACCACATGGGTACAGCTTCCACTATCCATAACAAGCTTATACGTCTTTTCACCAGATTTAGCATATGTGTAGAAAATATTGGTCCTACACTAATCATCCTCTTGTTTGGGTTGTGTGAGGGCACACCACATAACCAATAATGGGATCTTGTGGGAATAAGGATAATCATCAACCTCACATAGGCTAAATGTCCATCCTCACCAACTATGTCCTCATCATCACTAGGAGTCCCATAACAAGATAATTCTCGTCCTCAGGTTCTTCTGTACTCCCTTCTTCTCTAGGATCAACCATTTTCATTCTTGTGTCTTCAATGTATAAGTTACTCCTCTTCGTAGGACACTGGGCTCCTATGTGACCACAACTTCCACACCTAAAACACCTTCCAAATGGGGGTGCCTTGGGAAGCTCTCTAGAGATTTCTTTGCCCTTGTCTTGCTGTGAGATGGGCTTAGGGTTGCTAGATAAGCCACGTTGAAATTGTCCCCTAGCTTGAGGCCTACTTGAGGACAATCCAGGTCTAAAATCAGCACTACGGGCTTCAAAAGGACACGGGGCCTGGGCCCTCAAGTAGTGTTCAGACTCTTGGACTATCCTAAAGGCTTCATCTAAGTCAGTAACTCTATAGGTATCAATTCTCTTTGTAGTTCAAGTCAAAGACTCAATCTGAATCTACTCAATGTGGTGGCAAGATCCTTAACTATATTGCACATCAACGTGAGCTCCTCAAAGCGGTCTATGTATTTAGTGACAGACAAATTTCCCTGCCTCAAGGAGTTCCACTGATCCACTAGCCTAAAATGATATGACAGAGGTAGGTATATCTCTTTCAATTTTTCTTTCATGTCATCCCAACTCTCGATAGGATCTTAGCCCCTTAATTGTCTCTGGTGCTCCAAATTGTCCCAATGAAGTCTCACTTATCCAACCATTCTCATATTGGCAAACTTGACCTTGCACTCATTGGACAAATGGTACCATTCAAAGTAGGTATCCATTATTGAGATTCATTCAAGAAAGCCTTTTGGATCAGATTTCCCTTCAAATTAGGGTGCCTCCACTTTGATTGACCTCATAGCTAGGTCATCATAATCTCTTGGGATTATATCATTGAGGGGAGGGGTGTTCCTAACTCTAGTATGACTCCTACCTAGAGTTTCATCTTGCTCCCTTCTAGGGTGGTCTCCCTCCACAGAAGCCTCACTCCTAGGCCTTGAATTCTCTAACCCATCCATTCTCTGGTTCATATTCCTGACAGTCTAAGCTCATGGCATTCATCTCATCCCTTATCTGACTCATTGCCTCATTGGTGACCCTCACTTCTTGGAACAATTGTTGTATAAGTTGGGTTAAGTCGGGGTGGTTAGCAACCATCTCAGGATGATAGTTGGTTCCTGATGTAAGGAGCATATATTATCCACTATAGGGTGAAGGTAGACTCTGATGAGGACATCGGGTCTAGACGTGCTTTCTAGACTTACTAGAGATGATGCAAGAGAGATGGACCCTTACTCTGGTTTCAGTAGAGAGTCCCCACTGTCCAGGATGTTATTTTTTCATTTACTTTATTGTTTTTATTTTATTGTCTCTTATAGGGGGGGATACATTATTTGGGGGTAATTTAGTTATTTATTGTTTTCTAGGGAATTTTATGTCTTTTATTTTGAGAGTGAGGGTATTTTGGATATATGAATGTTGAGCTTAAGGCTATTTTAGTCCACTTTCTATTTTTTTTTGTAATAACCTAGCCACGGGGGAGTTATTTATAACCCCACAGTTTAGCCTTTCTTATGCTATGCGATACACAGTTTTGGATTCAAAATTTTCTTCTCTCTTCTTCCTTGGGCATGAAGTTTGGAGAGTAAAACCCTAGAAAGGGATTAGCCCCCACCTAGTTTAACAATGGTGATCATGGTTTTAAAACTCGGCCGATCCGTGTTTGGATCGGCCGGGTCCAATCCTGGTTCTTCATGTAAATCGGGTTTAACACTGGATTAGGCAATCCATGGTACGGATAGCCGGATCGGCCGATCTAGCGATCCGTCCCATGGATCGGACGATCCAACTCAGGATTGGCCGAATGTATAAAAACAAAACCGCAAGGGTTGTTTTTCACGTTTGCTTGATTTTGCTCCCCCGTACACCAATTTTCCTCAAATATTTTTTGATATTTTGCATCCTAACACCCTTGTGTGTTGTTTTAAATAAGTTTTTGTGATCAAAAACTTGTTTTTTGGCAGATTTGAGTGGATTGAAGGAAGAGATTGTGGAGTTTTTTTTATGAAAAAACAAAATTGTATGATGTTTTCCTTAAATTTTCGTTTTGATTATAATTTTTTTTTGCAATAAATTGACAAATTAATACATTGAGATGTTAGATCGACCAATTTATTGCATAAAAAACAAGATTTAAGTGACATTTGATGGATTAAAGTCATCATTTTTTGTAAAAAAATAGGCATTTTTCCAAAAATTCAAAAACAAGTCTAAAATAAATATATAGTATATATATATGATATAATAGACCAAAGATCTATGGGTTTGGGACCAAAACCCACTGATCTATGGTTGCACTTGATTATTT
>JAOXJP010051412.1:0-16003 GCA_025762735.1 Platanus orientalis
TATTGGCTGCAAATGTTGTTGCATTCTTCTTGTGAGAGCAATAACTCCATGCTTCTTATACCCAACTTCTCATGTAATCAACTGATTAACAAGAACATTCTTTATATTAGGGTCAGAAGATATGAAACCACAAAGATATGTCTGCTTATGTATAATGCATAAACACCCCTAACTTGTAAGCACATGGGCACAGGTTCAATATACCTTGGCTATTGATTTTCCCAGAGAAGCAAGAATTGAGTTGAGTATAGTGAAGCTGACAAAAAATGCTGCACAAATAGACAATCCATTACAGAATTTCCTTAAAGGAGAAGTGAAAGTATGATAAATAGATGCAAATCAAAGAGTTTGGGGAGATGGGTTCGAGCCAATTTATCACACTGGTTGCAAATATCCTCCAAATGGCTACATAGTGGCCATAATCTACTCCAGGCAATTTATCTCACTAGTTGCAAATAGCCTCCAAATAGCATTACTTGAGCAGCAAGCACAATACCATTTTTTTTCAGCTTAAAGTCTTGTTTCTTAGGATCCTTATTGTTGGATCTGTTATCAAATAATTTCAAAAATTCGTTAAATCCACAATCTTAAAGTTAAGTAATTTAATTTAATTAAAAAATAAAACCGAGTGACCTGATACATAGAGGTTTCATTTTATGCATTTCTTGAAGAAAGTCGAGGCCTCTCATAAGATTGTGCAAGGGAGCATGCCAAACTACCTCCGAGATACAGCGGAACTTGAAATCAACTCTTTGTCTCTTAATGGGCTTGCACGGCACAACAAAGACATATAATATCTCTCCATATAACTTATTTCCCTTTAAAGAGTTGGGTGTTCAAGAACGTCCATTTTGTCAAGTTCAAATTTTCCAAAAAATTCGATAGAATGTCCCCTTATCAAGTTGATAAACATATATGAAAACTAAGTCAAGAATACCACGGTAGCACCATCAAACCTTGTGGAGGTTCACTAATGTGAACACTTCAACACTTGGTTAAGGTGGTTTCCCAACCTAAGGATGCCTTACAGAGCTCTACAAGGGAAATGCAGATCCATGGGCTTAAAGGAATTTATGTTTTGCAACACATATCCAAAGGAGAAAATTAAAAGAGGAGTGAACTCTCATACACCACCTTCTTCTTCTTCTTCTTCTTCTTCTCCACTCAGGTTCTTCCCCTGCTAAGAGCCAATTTTGTTTTCCTTGGTTGCCCACTTTGGAGCCTAAGTGCTCTATTTATAGTGGAGATGGACTTCCACCCACTCCACCAACTCTCCTTGATGTATCCACATTTTGTTGGACTTTAGTCAGCCCAGACATGGACGAATGAGCCCTTTCAGACTCGGCATGGGCCTTTCTTATGGTGCATGCAACATATGGTCCATTTTGGGCCGTTGCGAATGAGCCCAACTTGTGGCAATTGAACCTTAATTGTGCATGGTCATTCACGAGTGGTCATTTGCGCACTTTGGTCCAGCCCATTTGCACACCTCGGTCCAGTCCATTCACGCGTGGTCATTCACAAACCTTGGTTTGGCTCATTCACACACCCTTGAATAGTCTCATTTCATATCCAGTTCATTCGCACAACTATGGTCTGTTTCATTCATGTACCAGTCAAATTTTGGACCCTTCATTCGTGGGTGAGTCAGATACCATGAATCACATCTAGACCATCGAAAAGGAATTTTGCGACCCCTAATGAGATGATGCGCACTTGCAAAGTGAAAAGTGCACCTCAAGCACCCTTATACCCAAGCCTTTGCCCACACCTACTTATGCCAGTGCCTGTGCTCATTCCCATGCCCATGCGTGTGCGTGTACACAAGGTGTTATGCACCTTGCTAAACCGTAGCAATCAAGAGAGAGAGAGAGAGAGAAAGTCTCTCAAAATACACAAGATTGGTGGAGAGTTATAACTTATAAATTGCATATTGTTTTAGTTCCTAACCAATGTGGGAGTAAACAAATGAGAGACAATTTTGAAAACATTAAATTAATTATCTATTAATGGAAGCTTATTAATGGCCTTAGTTTTCAACAATCCCCCATTGGTTCTTAAAATTTCAAAAAACGGGTAATTATTTGTTTAACACCATGTGTTTCACTTAAGGGGTAAAACTATAAATTCACCCCCTTAAGGGTAAAATTTTCTTTTCACATGTTTATGCAGACCTTAGAGTGGTTTAGGAATCCCTTGGACCAATTTAGAAGTATAGAACTCAAATTAGACCACAAACTTCTAAGTTCGGAAGTTTTTCTAAGTACGTAATTAAGGTAATTTCATGAGAAAACCTATATCAATACCGAGATAATTTGGGTATGAACCCTACGTAATTGAAAAGGTCTTCGAGTTTACTTTTCAATGTCTACAACAACACTCAATTCAGAGTTTCCTAAAGAAAGTTATCACGATTTTTCTGTGAAGGGGTAAACTGGAAAAAAACTAAACCGTAGGAGTTCGTGAGTGCTCACGAGGTCTAAAGGTAGGGGTCCACCAGCGCTCACCACACCTCGCAAGAGGGCTCGCCACTATTCACCCAAACCTCATTTTTTTGCACTCATGCAAGCCGAGCGCTCTAGCCACCACACGAGGGCTCGAGGTAGGGTACCTCGAGTGCTCACCACCCCTCACGAGTGCTCGAGGGGGGGTCCTCAAGGGCTCGCAAGTCATCACAAGGGTTCAAGTTCGGGGAAGTCAAAAAATAAAAAAGGAAAAAAATTACCCAAAAAGGTGATTTTTTATGTGGCACTTGCTCATTGGTCCCCCAATCATGTAGGATCTCATCATGGGAAAGTTATAACCCTACTAACAGCTCAATTAGGTCATTTTGCCTTATTAAAACAAAAAGAAAAAAGTTAGAAATATTAGAAAAGTTCTTAAACTAAGTGTGGGAGTTCTTCCCCAATTGGGTAAGTTTCACTCCTAACTCTGAAAATTTGTTAAGATAGCTTATTTTCTTCCTAAATTTTCTTGCTCTATCTAATTTATGCTAAACCTAATCATTTTACATAAGATAGAGGAAATGAGAAAGAGGTATTAGACAACTTAGGAGCTTAAACAAAGAAGAGACTAAGTTTTAGTGAGATTTTATACATGATGTGCTACTCCTTTGGTTTCTTGTACTTTTATTTATTGGTATTTTTCATTTTGGATGAAATCTCAGTTCCCCATCACTTGATTTGTTTCATCTATGAAGTTTGACAAGTTTTCATCACCTTATGTCTATATTTATGATATTTTAAGTGAGATTTCATACATGATGTGTTACTCCTTTTGTTTCTTGTACTTTTATTTATTGTTATTATTCATTTTGGATGAAATCTTAGTTAGTTTCCCATCACTTGATTTGTTTCATATATGAAGTTTGACAACTTTTCATCACTTAATGTTTAGATTTATGAGATTTTTAGTGAGTTTTCATACATGATGTTCTACTTCTTTGGCTTCTTGCACCTTTATTTATTGGTATTCTTCATTTTTGGTGAAATCTCAATTCCCTATCACTTGATTTGTTTCATTTATGAGGTTTGACAAGTTTCCATCACTTGATGTCTAGATTTATGAGATTTGTGTGAGTGTTCATACATTGTGTGCTACCACTTTGTTCTCCTACTATTTTCTTCTTGGTTAATCTTCAATTTGGTTGGTATTTTGTTTTCTCTGTCACTTGTTTGCTAATATTTTGAAGTTTAAGTTTGTTTCATCTAAACACTAAATGCATAGAGGGTTAGTGAGCTCTTGTGTTGATTGTTCTACTCCTTTGATTTGTTATACTTTCCTTCATATTTGGTTACCATTTTGGGTGAAATTACAGTCTTTCATTGTTTCTTGTTAGAGTTTTGTGTGTTTAGTGATTCTACACATTCCTTAGAGTAATTCCTTCCATTGTGATTTAATAGAACCCTTGATTACATAAATTTTTGGATTTTAATGTGTATTGCTAGATCTATTCCATTTTGAGCATGTGTTAACTACGATTTATTCACTCTCTTTATTTGCCATCATAGATTCATTGAAATTATAGGTTTTTCTCTATGATTAAATATGAGAAGGCTAAATTCTTGTGAAATTAAAAAGAGAAAAATGATTTTATTCTTATGCTAGAGATTGCCTTGATTTCCCTATACTTAAGATTTCTATGCACATCATTATTACTAGTTGGTAGCCTCTTCGCAATTAATTAAACATCAAGCTTTTTTTATCGTGTTATGACATATGTTATTTGGTCGTTGATGCTATTATTATGCTTTCCACTTGATTTTATCCACTTAGACTTAAACCGATGAGCTCTATGTTAGCACTATTTCATTTATATATCTTAACTGGAACTCTTATCTTATCGTTGGTTTTGAAAAAAGTAAGAGGGGATTTCCAAATATTTGGTTTTGGTGTGAGTATGAGCTATTAATTTTCATTTGGTTTTCAATATGAGCTTTGCATGGTCTCATGTATGAAAACGCATTGCAAACGGTAACCAAACGGACGTTTGCATCTTAATAGTATTTTATTATATAATATAATAAAATACTTTACCACAAAAAGAATGACCCCCTCTCCTCTCCTCCTATCGGAAAAAGGATGTCGTCTTTGGTAGTGTCAAGCACATGTGATAAATTATGGTCCGATGAGCTTGCCGCAGAAGTTTCCGTAGAAAATAATGATCCGATGAGCTTTCCCTGCATAGCCATTGCGATTGTGAACAATGGTTGGAGGACATTTTTTGGTATAGAAAACTCTAGCGATGATGTATCCTCCATTATCCGTTGGATTTTGGACTGTATCAAACCCCCTCCCCCCTTTTTTTTTGGTTCAAACTCGATTCAGGCTTCGTAGGAGTTCTGCAACAAAACAACAATAAACCCTTGGCTGAGGACATTTTACAGGAAAGAAAACTCTAGCAACGGCGTATCCTCCATTTTTTTTTGTTGAAATTTTGGACTTTATCATCCTTCTGTTATGCTCCCAAACCCTCCCGTCAAATCTAACCCATTCTGCCCTATCATGCCAGGGTAACCTCAATTTATCAACGGTTACCTCTGTCACTTCATCGGTCTTTGTCCAAAGCCCCTAAGGAGAGGAAACATAGCTAATGTTATCCCTTACTTCTCTACCCAGGCCTTGGAACTTTGCATTCAAGAGGATGTTTAATTTCAAGAAAGACAATGATGGTTATTGGAAATGGTTTGTTAGCAACTCGGGATCCAAAGGTGCTTTTTGTATTTGTCAATTCCCTAGACTCTGCGCGAACCCGCTTGGCGAACGCAAAGCGAGGAGAGAGTGATGTATACAGGAAGACACCCAAATCGGATGGTATCGCTGAGCTCTATTGTGGATTCAACAGATCGGAAAACCACAAAGAATTAGAACTTTTTAAAACCAAATTGGGAAGCATAACGTTTGACATTTTGACAATATAGTTCCCTCCACCATTACATTTGAAGTTGGGAATGCGCCCTTTGTTTTATTTATTTTTCGTTTTAAATTGGTGGTAGATAAACAGTTGTCTACTTGATATAACCTTTGCAGTTAGCAAGATGGATATAACGCATCCTAAAGTACATTACTACTGGCACTACATTCCCCTAGTAGTACTCTTATCCACAAAAGAACCCTAATTGACAATACAGAGACTATTGGTTGCGAACATATTTCATCCTAAAGTAACAGGAGTGCGTAAATTTCACAATTCAAACATAGTTCACCCAAACTTTTTTTTGGTTAACAAGTTTTCCAAAACCTTGAAAATTTCATGTTTGCACTTCAATTTAAAAGATTGTTGAAGCAGGTAAACTCCACACAACTTTCGCGGATTGTCAAACATAATAATAATGACGCAAATGTTACACAATTACTAGAACCAACAAAAAAACACTTAAAACCATTATGTCTACCTAAGGCATAATTATTAATTCCTCCCCCCCCCCCCCCACCCAAAGAAATAAAATTAAAATTGCATTTGAACCTAAGAACCAACTAGCATCCAAATTTCAAAACCACCCAAAAAGCTGCTACTCACGCAAAATTGATGATCCAAAGTATGCTATAAGTAAACTGCACGACTACAGATGCAGAGAACACCCGGAATTTCACTTTCTCATTTTGTCACAATATTTTCACTCGTCTTCATCATCTTCATCGTCATCAGCTCCAGCGGTAGAGTTGAGGGCATTCAGTCGCTCAATCAACTTAGCCTTCCTCTCCTCATATGTCAACTTCTTCAGGTTGAACCTGTCACATAATCAAAGCAAATCAATCAATAAAAATTTATGAAAGATGTGTACCAAGACAATTACACCAATGGTTTTCTAGTGCCCTAAAGAGATGCCAATGCAATGCTGAAAGCAAAATGCAACTTCAGAAATGTTATTGTCAAAAGTGATCAACCTTCGATGTCTACACACAGACAAACAAAACATGACATGATTTTTTAATGAAGGTACTGGTAAATTGAGATTCAGCATTTACTATCCCCTCCAATGGAGATGGAAGTATCACAGAATATACATAAAAACCATGTAGATAAAAAAAAAAACAGGTGAGGTGTTGGCCTTTACCTCCTATGTTCCTTGGGTGGTTCCTTTTCAGATTTCTTCAGAGTGGGGTCAGCACGAATGGCAGCATGGACTTTTTTGTACAGTTCTTCTATGTTGTCAGCCTCAATTCCTCTCTTAATGTACTCACTAAAATGAGACTGGTATTTTTCCGGTTCGTCTTCCAATAATGTCTGCAAAGACAGTTGCAGTTACAAAAAGAAAACTGCACCTCTCTAAGTTCACATACATGTCATATTGGGTTTAATATCATGATTCAATCCTTAAGTATCAGATGTAAAGGTTTTAAAACTTGGGTCTCACACTCATGTAAGCAGCAACATGTCCACCATATATGTATTTGCGGTGAACCTCGGCATCGAGCTGCTTATTCTCCTTGTTGAAACCAGCAAACCTCTTTTCACTGTGAGGAATATCCAGACCACCATCCAATGCTCCCTGAAATGATATCAAGTTCCCCAGACGTGATATGTTATCATACTAGGATACCCCAGAATACTCCACATAATCATATCAACAAGATACATTACTCATACCAATAACCACATTAATACTTTCAAAATACAAGTATCACAATTTCCCATTATATTGCATGTGTTCTATTAACTTGGTAACAGTTTCCTTATTTCTTTTGCCAACAAGTGAACAAATCTTTAAATAAGAAACTACGTAAAAATTAGAACATCAAGTTTGGTATGATATATTGATATGGGTTTAAAGAAGGCTAATTACTTTGAGAGAGACAGAACATGGTATCAGCACATTGGGTGAATCCGCATCCATGTACTGCATTTTAGAAAAAGTATCTACCCTGTTTCCTTCACTAGTGTCTATATCCATATTAGTCTAATGGGCATCTTAGGTGAGATGTAATAAAAGTTGATCCAACTGGGCCTCAGAGTTGACTTCAGATCTCTAGTCCACAATAGGGGCTCCAAACCAAAAAGTAAATCCTCTTCTTCAGGTGTTCTCTGTTCATAAATAAGCCCCAAGCAGAATAAAATTTCCTCTGAACTCTCTCATAGCACACATATTGAAACAATCAAACAGCAAAAAGGTTGCTTGACTCGAACTTTCAATTGAAACTCAAGATGGAATGCTTTCTTCATGATTCAAATGATGACTGAACAACAATTGACAGATATAGTATACAGCAGAAACAAAAGAGTTTTTAGTTGATTCCAGATGTTAGAACACAAAAAATATATTACTCGATATCTTATGCTAAGAAAATATACGTTGAAACAAGCCTAACAGCAAATTATACAATTAGGGAAACAGTTATCTAATTAGGCAAAATAGTCAAATTATACCTTTAGAGCACCAAATACACGGTTGCCAGTTGTTGTCCTAAGAAGGCCAACATCAAGAAGAGCACGGAATGGCCTTCTGTTCTCTGTGGGTTCAACTGAGAAATCCTCTCCAGTTGCCTGAGTATAGAATCACATGTTATCCTTCCAGAAAAACACAACAGTCACAAAAGATATAAGAAGTGATGTGATTAAAACCTCCACATTTCCCTCATAGTCATCATCCATTTCCAGCATTTTCAAGACTCGGCGGGCCAAGAGTAGACCAGTACAATAAGCTGGTTCATATTAATTACAGTCAGAATTTCCATAAACCCAGTGACTGTCCATGTATGCATGTGAGAGAGACTTTACAGAATAAATCTTATACCTGCTGCATAGTTGGTAAGACCTACTTCAAGCCCAAAGTGTGGAAGCTCGTGGGCATAAGCTGCCGCAAGAATCATATCACCAGCAATGCTGGCAGATATTATTTGTGCAATAATATCCTTGTTTGTCTATTAATGGAGTTAAAATTGAAAACATTATCTTTAATAACCGTGCTGACAATACTAAAAATGTAATCATAAAAAATAAACCACTTTCATCAACTTCCCAAATTGACTTATTAACTAAGACAACTGAACAGAAGAAAAATAACATATTTAATCAACCTGATCAATTGCATATATTGAAACTAATTTGTTCCAGATTTTGTACCATACAACCTCAAGGTTGACCAAACCATAACACCCCCCCACACATTCATCTTTATATGGATGAATGATAAATCATTAATCAAACAAATTGACAATCCCAAAAAAGGTCTCTATCTCTGACCTTTTTTTTAATATTGTAAGAAGAAAAGAAGAGATGTACACCCTAATCACTCAAGGCTCAGCTAGCTGAGAAGAGACATAACCAGACAAGCTACAGTGATTTAAGAAAAAAATTGAAGTATAACCGAATAGACATATTGCTGGATACAAATCGCACGACAAAACGGTACTTTGGTGTGTTGTACTTATTTTTATCCTGGTTAATCAAGCGAATCCTGGCCCGGTAATCTGTCTTCCCCTCTGTACACAATTTTCAGTATCAGAAGCAGACAAAATAGAAGTTAGAAAACATAAAAGTGAGGAATGAAATAGGTAAACAATACCTCTCCTTCTCTTGAATTTAACTTGAAAACGCTTGAAGTAGGCTTTCGACTTTTGAGCCTTAACGAAGACCTACAAATTAACAGACAAACTGTTTAGTCTAAATACTACTAAATGAAAGGTGTGTGATAACAAATATAAAAGAATGTAACACACAAACGTCTTTCAAGATGAACTAAAGCTTAAAAAAAAAGTTCATCAGCAAACATCCAAAATAAAAAACATCTGAAAAGAAAATTAAAAATAGCCAGTCTTTTCTCAGCGGAGATTAAAAGGTACTTACGAAAAAAAAAAAAAAAAAAGGGAGGGAGGGAGAGACCAACTCTTAGAAAGATGTCTATATACAATAACCCCCATAAGAGAAGCCAGAGGGAGAGCGAGTAGCATAAAGGCAATCTCCATCCCACCCGGTGGGAAAATTTTGGCTAATTAACAATAAAACCCCCCAGATTCCCAAAATAATATAAAAAAAGAAATAATCTTTTACAAAGACAAAAGCATAACACCGCAAAACAAAGAATTACATTAAAAAAAAAAAATTAAACTACAGAAACAATTAGTGGGAAGGATACCGCAATTCACCCTACTACAACAACACCAAAAACTCCCTTCCTGTATCTGAGAATAATAAATCTAAAAAACAAGGTATATATAATAAAATGACATGGAACAACTAGAATCAGAACCAAAAAAAAAAAAAAAAAATGATGCGATGAAATCGATAAAAAAAAAAAAAAAAAAAAAAAAAAGCTGATGCGATGAAATATGAATCCAAACAAAAGTACAGATTAAAGCCTCACACAATCCATATAATTAGAAAAAAAAAAAGGCACAGTGTTCAACCTTTGACCTTCCCCATGCTAACAAACGCCTGAAACCTAAAATGCGTAAACAATAATCTAAAAATAGCAGCAGCAAAACATACTGGCCAGAAACCCAAAAACATGTAAGAAAAACCCTAAAATTACAACATATAAGCCCTAAAAAACATTGTAAATAAAATCCAAGAAGTGTCAAGCCATCTATCACAACTACGTCACTCCATCCATAATAACAATAAGAAACTCCGTTGCGCTCATCATCCAGCAAAACTTTCAAGTAAACTAATCTCTAAAACATACAATCGGAACAGCAAATAGCAACCTAATCTCTACTAGACAGATCAAAAATTCACATTAAAGGAAAAATAAATAAAAATAAAGGCAGCCGCACCCACATAAAAGAATAAAACAAATGCCTTCAAGATTATGAATCCTACACCTAAAATAAAGCATAAAAAGACGACGACGATGAACAGATACGAAGAAGGAATGCAATTTCAAAACGTTATCAGGAAATCAAAATACCATTTTCTCCGAGCTTCAGTGAGAAAGCTTGCGTCCTAAACCCGAGAACCAGCTCTCCCCAATCTAATGAAGCCCTAGGACAGGGATACCAGATCTTTATATGATATATAGAACACACTTGCCTTGCCTAAACCCTAACATGTTTCCTAGTTTACCCTTACAAATTTTAAGTATTCCAACTTTTTTCTCGGTTGACCCTGGCTCGGTTCGGCTGGGGCTTCGGGGGGTAACATCACCGGTTCTGATGCGAACCTGCTTCGAGATCAGGATTGAAGTATTCCAACTTTTTTCCACAACTTGGGTGGGCTTGAACCAAATAAAAGGCCCTTGGACTAAGGCCCATGTTTGCCCATACATGTCCAATATGGGATAATGGAACAGATCCAAAGTCTGCATCTACAGATAAACCTCTAATGGGGATCGGCTCAAGCACTTAACCATACTGCATTAATAAAAAAGAAAATCACCAACCAAAGACAAAAACAACTCATTAAGCATACTGCATCAATAAAAAAGAAATTCACCAACCAAAGACAAAAACAACTCACTGAAAGACAAACCCCCCCCCCTCCCTTTTTTGTCCATGCAGTATGCTTGAATGGAGTTATAAAGTTTTTTTTATAGACTTTTCCCTTGAAAAAAGGGTTTTGAATCATCTCTAGCTTGAATGGAGAGATGTGTCGTCAATACTAACAAGGGAGCAAATGTTTACTCCCAAATTGTCTACTCCACTGTGTTCCCTAAACACTGGACCTGGACGGCACATGGTGCTTTTTTTGAAAACCCTTTTTATGGTTTTAAACCTGTACATCCCACAGTATCTAGGAACATGGAGGAGTAGACAATTTAGGGGTATAACATTTGCACTCTACTAATAAAAATGAGATAAGATACCCAACAAAGGGTGTTTCAATAAATAAACATGAAACAAGGCGGGTGTGTTTATTATGTTTTTTAAAATATCCAAAAGAATGGTAACACGTGGATCCCACTAATTTCAAATACATCCAATGATGAGGTGACACATAGAACAATGAACGTAGGAAGGCAAAGAGTGTGGATTATGTCAGGTTGTTGACATGTGTTTTGACCGTTACAATTGGAAGTGTGGGTTTAAACATAGAAGAACAATTAACCAAGAGATGAGAAAAAATGAGTATGATGGACCTTGCTTTTACAACTAATGGTCGGATCGAAGATGTGAAGGAAGTTGCCATGAACATGAATAATGGTAATTAACAGAGCAACGGCGTGAAAGAGAGACTGACAGACTGGGGACATAAATGAGGAATATCATAACTGATAGAGGCAGTATAAATTGCACACAAGTAGACAAGAGAAAAGACTTTCAACCATCCAACATATCTAATTATCTTAGGAGTAGGAGTAGTTTAATCGGTAACATAGCACAGTAGTTCTATAGTTGTAGCTGCTAGTTTGTAGCTTATGACAAATTAAATTGTGCCCGAAGTATTTACTATCGAGGGGAGTGTTCCTGAGAAAGAGTAACAGGTCCAATCAAACCAAGTTGGATATTTATCTTGTGAATTTTTTGTGATTATTGTTATTGGATCAGTTTGATCTTTATCTCTTTCCTTTAGAGGCCAGTTAAAAGTCCTATTGATTAAGGCATTTACGAATATGTCTAACTAGGATAGAGAAAGAAAAAAACTAAACCTGTGATCAACAGATTGGCGACCACAGTCGGAGATGCATACTACTCCAAAGGATAAAATTCCTAAGGTCATTGATAACATCAAGGGCCCTCCTCTTGACAAGTTGGTCAATGAGATGTCTCCGGAACTCATTGCTAAGCTCATTGTCTTGACAGAAAAAATTGATAAAATGACTTCCAATCGCTGGTTGAAAGTATTGCGTGTATCATGGCGGTAGTGCTACAACTGATGGTAGAAGCTATGAGGTGTAAAAGAAATCTCAAACATCGAACTAGGGGACTAGTTGAAGAGGGATACCCCTCCAGAACGACCCCTAGTACCTCGAGTGGACTTGGGGGTAGGAACGGCCTACTGACTATCCTAAACCCAATGGACTGAGGTTCCCCAAAATCCACCTTACGGCGAAAGGTAGTATAGTCCAATTAGACAAAGAGACAGTCTCAAGGTCCTTAAGGTCAACTCCAAACGGGTCCAATGGCAAATCAACCTCCACCTGTAAGGATAGAGGGGCAGGCTTTCATGAACAACCCCTACAAGGGCTCGAGTAGAGAATAATTGTCCCTAAGATAATGGGTATCCTCCTCAAGATTATTGAACCCAAGAGAACCTAAACTACCCATATGGCCAATACATTCTAAATGATAATCACTACGACAAATATGGTCCTAGCTCGCAACAGAACCAAGATGGTCCTGGCATAAATAGAACCAATATAACCCATATCACCAGCTATACTAAAGCCTATGTCAATAGTATGGGTATGGCTACCAAGCCTATAGCCCAAATATACCGCCTAGAGACCAACTCATAGATATACTCGTGCAATTGTATTGGTCAGTGTTTTGAAGGACTACGCAGTCCACCTACAGGAACCATACCTTAAGCAGATCAACATGGATTATGAGTTTCCTAGAGGATAAAAAATTCCTGACTTCACCACATTCTCTAGCGAAGATAACAAAACCGTAATGAAACACATCAGCCGGTTCACCACTTAATGCGGTGAATTGTCAAACCATGGATTTTACAAACTTAGGTTGTTTTCTCATTATCTAACTGGGAAAGCCTTCATATGGTAGACCAATTCCCCCCCCCCCCCAAACTCAATCAATTGCTAGGTAGAGATGGAGGATAAATTCCAAACTTATTTCGCCAAGGCAGATCTTAGGGTCTTTAGGCTAATGTGGTAGGCAAAAAACTCCCACCAATCAAACTCTGCCAGGTGTCAATTTTAAACCAAGTCTGACCACTGAATGGTTTTCTACTAACAGGGCTTAACCTTGGGTTGGTTTGCTCTGGATCAGACAAGATAAAGCAAAGCTTAAGTGTCATGCAGATCAAACAAGATTTGAAGCATCCTAGCACGTCAATTGCATGCAGACTTACATTTAAACACAACAAGCTACGTGATCTCACTACAACTAGCACAACAAACTTATACTTGAGTCAAAAATACGACTAACCAAAGATCACTCTACGAGTTTAACTCTAACAACTCATCCAGAAGAAGTTAAAATAGATCAAATTCAATATCAGCTTAACTTCCCAAGATTTTAGGGATAACAGGGAGATTTCAATCCCCAAAAGAGAGGAAACAAACTACAACAAATCTCTATAAGAAGGAACTAAGCATCAGTTGCAGAGGAAGAGGAACAGATTCCTACAATCCCCATCTTTGGAATTGAGGTAACTTGACTATACCTCACCCAAATAAATATAAATCCTGCTAACTTGATTGTCAAAGGTTAATCGACAGGTACCACACCGGTGAGAGGATTGTCCCCAAGGAAGCTCGACGACTTGTAGGAATCAACCAAGGTAGAACCAAACCAGAAGATGATTCAACTCGAATTAACAGTGAGGTGGAATTCTACCACCCACTGTTTGGTGCCATCTGTGGGAATGTTTATAAAATAAGCAATCACCATTTAGAGGAAATTCACTTGAGAAAGTGCTCAAGTTAAGCCAAAACAACCATCTCAATAAAAGAATGTTCCCCCACAAGTTACAGTGATCTTGGTACATATTGAAACTATCCAAGACCAATTTTGAGAGTAAAGAGAAGAATTCAGGCTAAAGTTAGAAAGGTTGACTCTGGAGAATGAGCACCTCAGGGCACACTCCCAAAAAACGACCATCTCCAACAATAGCATGTCTCTCACTCTCATACCAACAATAATGAGCGACATGAAGAGAGGGAAGAAAATCCCCCTCTTGTCCAATAAGGTGAAAAATCGAAAAAGGTATCCAAAGAGGATGTCAAAGGCATGGTTGACAAGTGCTTGGAAGAACTCAATCTCAGGATTGACACTCCTCAGAATCAAACAACCCATCAAATAGCCCAAAGCATTGTTAAGAACCTTAACAAGTCTCCCTTTGGGCAACACATCTTGGATCAACCAGTTTCTAGACAATTCACCATGCTTAAGTTCAACAATTATGATGGATCATCAGACCCAATAGCACATTTACACCATTACTAGCAGGTGATGACTCCAGAACAACACAATGATAGTATGATGTGAAAAGTCTTCCTTTCAAGTCTTCAAGGATTAGTTTTGACATGGTTCGACAAGCTACCCCCTTCAAGCATTCATAGTTACCTCCAACTATACATCACTTTCACTGCCAACTTCATCCATGGCAGGCCCCAAAGGAAGGACGTGGATACTCTCTTCAACGTGAAAAAGGGTGTGAATGAGCCATTAAGAGCATACACCTAGAGGTTTCAATTAGAGCTTTTCCACACTGAAGGCTATGACAAGATAATCGTAGCTATAGTATTCAAAAGGGGACTCCTACACACAAGTAAGTTGCACCAATCATTGACCAAAATCCCTGAGGAGGACATGACGAGCCTCCTAGCCAAAGAGGAAAAATACATAAAGCTAGAAGATGAGACACCTCCTTAGGGGATAGTGGTGATAGATGCACCACAAGATCTTTGGTCCAGGCTAGCTCCCACCAAGGATCAAAGCAAGGGAAGGCCTAAGATGAAGAGAAAGATGGAGGATAAGTCTACTCAAGAACTAACACCTCTCAACACTCTTATACAGGTCATCTTGCAGTAAATCAAATATTAACCATATCTTAAATGGTCGGATCCCATGAAAGGAAACCCAAGCATAAGGGATTGGTCTAAACATTACATATACCATAAAGCCAAAGGCCATCTAACCGATGAATGCAAGACCCTTCAGTTATAAATCGAGGATCTCAATAGGTGTGGCTACCTAAAAGGCTTACATAGCTGATAGGAGCCAACATGTGGAATGATCCCCTTGAGAAGAAAGGCCCCGCCTAGTGTAGGTGGCTAATACTCAGTCAGAGCAAGTGATAAACCCTGTCATCCACACCATTCATGGAGGACCCCGAATACAGTAGGCTATCAGGTCAACTTTGAAGAGTCATTATCGAAAGGCAACCCAAGTACTCCAAATCTATCATATCATACTCGGCTAAGGTTGTCTCTAAACTATAGCTAGAGACTTGTTCAAGGTTCTCACCTTTTCAGATTAGGATTTAGAAGGGTTTCATTGTCCATATGATGATGCCCTATCAGTATCCTTAAAGATCTCTAACTCAGAGGTCAGAAAAACCATGGTCGACATCGGGAGCTTAGTAGACATACTAAAATGACACTAAAGTAATCCTAGAGGGGGGTGAATAGGATTTCTCAATTAATTTAACCCTTTTTAAATTACCTTATGGATGTTATTAATTTCTTTTTCACTTTGCTCAATTAAGTGAGTGTGTGCTTCAATGTAACTACTCAAGAATACTATCAAACAATATGTTAAGCAAGAGCAGTATAGAGTATAAAGATGGAGAGATAAGCAATCATACAATAACAACTGTAACACAAGATTTATAGTGGTTTGGCACTCGGGCCTATGACCATTCTTCTAAATCTCACTACCGAGCTTAGGTATATTTCATTTAGGTACTATTACAACCTAGGTCAATATACAAACCTAA
>JAOXJP010051423.1:0-11867 GCA_025762735.1 Platanus orientalis
TTCCAAGTTGCTAAACGAATCCTACTCTCTTAGACTAACTTCTTTACCCACACTCGTCCATGGTGTGGGAACCCTTGTATATTTTTTATTGCATCCAGGCGCCGATGTAACACCCCTGGCCAATTTTTCACCACATTCAGGGAATGAGGTGCCCCTCGCCAATTTTTCGCTACATTCGGGGAATGAGGCGCGTCGCTTAAAGGGTATGCCCTAGTATTAAATCGAAATAACGTATTTTCAGGATTCATGTTTAATGGTTTGAGTAGGTTTTTAAGGCCGGCTCTCAACCTGTCGCCACCCTCCTCCTTTGTCTGGGCTTGGGACTGGTAATGTCTGAAGATACAAACATTGGTGGAGTTAAGTGAGAGATGTGATTATTTTCTAAATAAACCCAATAAAACTTTGGCACGATTGGCCTTATTACATGGACACATAAAATAAATGTTACTAACCACTCTAATTACTTGGACAATTCCTAGGACTATCCATGGTCCTCAAGCTTCTTTTTGTTCACGCCATATGTTCCCTCATCACCTAGTTTTGCTCATCTTCTAGTTTTGAATGCGAAATTTGTAAATTAGCCACACATTGTCAGTTTTTTTATCCTTCTAGTCTTAATCGAAGCTTGGTTCCTTTTGCGTGCATTCTAATGTATGAGGGGCAACCCCTACTATTTCTTTATTAAGGTATTGGTACTCTGTTACCTTTGTGAATGACTTCTCTTGAGCCACATGGCTGTATTTGTTAAAGTGTAAAAGTGATGTGGCGTTAGCTTTCAAATCCTATAAGATCTTGTGGATACCATATTGTTATACGGCTTTGCAAAGATATTCTTAAAATTTGGGTTCATCCCCTCTCATTTTTCATTAATGCAATCTTGTTTTATCTATCAAGAAAAAAAATTCCCTAATTTAAATACCCATTTCAATAATTATTTTAGCATTCCTGAGTCTCGACTATCCAAATTTTCTAATAGGCCATCATACTCAAGTATCTATGAGAAAATATGCCCCTACTTTAATTAGAATACGTGTAAAGCATTATAAAGAAAAGTTTAATATATTAATACCATATCAGCCTCTACATACATGTAGGAAGAATTTCAAATTTATGATATTGTGTAGCCCTATAGTAAAGACGTCCGCAAGCTGATCCTCAGTCTTGAAAAATGTTATACAATGACAATAAATAAAAGATCATATACCTCTTTTATGTATACTTTTCCAACAAAAGCACCTTTTAGGGTGGAACGGCATGTATCTTTTTAAAGGAGGGAAAATACACTCATCTAGGCTGCCTTGGAAAGCATCCAAGGCTCTGTGGCTAAAAAAATACAGAAGCTTCAATGAGATTATATTCATTAATAATAGGTCTTAGGCCTATTATATTCATTAATAACTCATTACTTTGTAAATGGCTTTGGCATTTTTTGCGAGGGAAGCCGGTGGAGAAGATTGATATGTGCAAAATATGGGGTCCTTAACAAATAGGAAGGTTGAGAGATTTGTTCCTTCTATGGTAGGACCCAATGGAAAGGCATTATGAATCTTTGTGATATGTCCAAGGAAGGTATGTATCCCTATAGGGAGGCAATGGAGATTGGAGACAACATCGGCTTTTGGGAAGATATATAGTGTGCAGACATTGCCCTAAAACTTTGGTTTCCTGATATATACAAAGTACTGGGGCATAAGGAAGTGAAGGTCTCAGATTACATGAGTGGGGACTTAGAAATGGTAGTTTGTCAACCACTACTTAGAATATCGTTAAACGATTGGGAAATCATTCATTTGGTGGTGCATCTTGACTTTCTAGATAGTTGTTGGATTTAGAATGAAGAGGATAGGAGGATCTAAGGATAACACTCTAGTAGTAAATTCAGCTCCCATTTTGAGATGATTTGCCTCAATCACTACTCCACAACTACAATGCCCCGAAACCCATACGTCACCAGGGTATCTGATCCTGAGGTGCTAGACTTCAAACACTCAACATCTGTTGTAGCAATGAAAAATTCGGCAGAATAACTATGCAATTGGGCCCACTAGAAAAATTTCTGAGTCCATGTAACCTGATAAACAACAATAAAGGTGTCTATGCACATATAATATAAAAATAATTTCATTATATATAAACATGTAGTCCAGTACCAAACATACTTCATCCCATAGACAAGATACATAGATCCAAAATACCTATGTACAATTAATTAAGTCTAGTCTACATGTGACTCAACCACAAAATACCACCTACTACCTATGGTCCTAGTTGTAGAAATTTCCCACGGGGCGAGCGAATGACACAATCTACGGGGCAGAAATGGTGGAGTGAGCTTTGGGAAAGCCTAACAAATAAAACCATTATTCCATAAATTTATAGTAAAAACAAAATAATGAAATAAAATTTGTTAATCTGATGAAAATACATAAGGTGAAGCGTTGTAATGGTGATGTTCACAAATTATGTGAAAATGAATGCATCGTGCAAAGTAATGGGTCATTACTTGTGTTGATCCCCGACTCCGGGTGCTAATACAGGGTAGATAGGAGACAGTTCAACCATTGGCTACTTGCACAAAGTGGCTGAATCACCAAACCTATCTTTGAGCATTAATCACACGGTGGTTTCTCGCTAGGCTCTAACCCACAATTCGATTTGGTAGCCTGAGGTGATGCCACAACAAGAAGCAAAGCCGCATACAATGAAAAACAAATCATATCGGCAAAATCATACAAATCATGCCAATATAAAAACCATTTATTATGCTGGATGCATGCAATGCAATTACACTCATAGGGTGCATCAATAATGGCAGAAGGTTATCTCAAATACATAGGACGTGTAAGACGGAAGACAATCTCAACCCTTGGCCGCTTGCATCCACTTGCTGAATAACCAGATCTATCATTGGGCATTGAGCACAAGGTGACTTCTCGCCAGACTCTTACTCATGCCCTTTTTATTTTCTTTTTAAGCTCTTTTAGGGAAGCACCATCTTTTCTCTTTAAACTCTTTATAGGGAAATGCCCATTTTCTTTTTAATGCTCTTTTAGGGAAGCACACCCTTTTTCTTTTTAAGCTCTTCAAGGGAGTGCCTGTTTTTAAACATGCATTGTCAAAGTGTATATTTAGATATATACATATATCTATACTATGCAATGCTATGCATTATTATTAACTACAAATGTTTCAACTACTACATGATGCAATTGTAAGTTTCTTTCTATTAATAATGCATAGATATCTTTTTAAGACAATCATGTCAACCCATATGAAGCTTTTCAAGAGAATTCAAGCATAAATTATGCATTAGTAAGGTAGAATCGCATGCATATATATATATATATATATATATATATATATATATATATACAATGACATGGATGTTGATTAATGACAAGTGCTTCAATTACTACCAAACCACACAAGAAAGTTTATATGTGTAAGGACCCGACCCGATCCCTTTGGCTAGACATTACTTGGTTCTGGGCGTCTTAAAAATGGGCCACTCTCTCATTCTGGTTTTGTTCTTCAGGTGAGCCAAGTGCTCTCTTCCTAAAACATGTCGTTTCCTTTGTAATTGTAACTATCGTGAAATTTTCTATCCGAACGCAAAAATCTTGATTCTATTTTTGTACATTTAACTAGCTGTACCCTTTTTTGCATCATAAAACCTCAACAATCATTCACAAAAAAGGAAAAAAATTCATGCAACATAAGTCAAAACCATTCCAAAAATTAAATAATACTTTAACAAGTTCTAGACATTCGTTTAAATTCCCACATCAAATAAACTCAATCTCATCCAAAAATACTAACAAAATATTGATTACAATCACTTAGATGTTAAAATTTATTCAAAAGCATATTAAAACCCATCCTATTTATGGTCACCTAAAATAAAAATGAGTTGAATATCATTCGGTAGAGGTTTTCTCTAAAAACTAAAATCCTAGCTATAAACTTGGAGATTAGAGGACCACTAACATGATTTTACTCAAGATTCTTGAAAAAAATTCTAGCAACCCTCTTTCGTTTTCCCCTCTTTACACTCGGTTTTCCTCTTTTTTGTTTTTGTTTTTCCCTTGCTTGGGGGTTTCAGTTCACTAAAAACCTTCTTCTCATCATTTTTTTATTTATTGTGTTTTGATTTTTTTCTCCAAAAATACCCCTATTGTGTTGGGGGTATTACATTCTAACCCTCTTAAAAGAATTTCATCCTTGAAATTCCAAATAACTTATTGATCCAATTTGGTTGTTTAGCATGAGACTGTAAAACACATCTACTCATAATCCCTAGTTCTAAATAATTGATCAAACTGGTTGCAATTTGAACATTTTGTAGGGATCTCAGTAGCTACATGGTTTTGCGACAACTTAATTCGATTGCTTAGTAGATACAACGATCTCCTAAGCAACACTTTTAAGATTTTTATTAGTTATAAATTACATGATAGTTATATGTATACATGCATGCAATAGAAATCAAACAATACAACATGTAGTCAAGGTATTTTAAATGTGAATAATATCTTCATTTGTTTTGGCTATTCTACGGAGCTACCAAAAATATTATATATACGGCCTGAATCGTGGGCCTCTTCCTAGCATTAGTATCCTAGCATAGTGGTGTCTGCTTAGGTGGTGGTTCCAACATCGAGTACTAAGGCTGTTGAATTTGTTAGGTCGGCTATGCCTACTGGCCTTGTAATGTCTGCTGGCCATGCAATACCTGACGACCCTGCTAGCCTAGTTAGTGGAAGCAAGTCCTAGAGACGTGCCTATGCCTCCCATAAATAAAACATGTACTAACTTCCAAGGGACATGGCTGAGACCCAACATTCTTGCCACATCTCCGACATATTGTAGAATCCTCCCTACGGTTGTTAATTGGAGGCAATCGCCTTAAAGACTGGGCATCTGCCTTCCCTTTTTGGCCAACATCAAGTTTAACCTTCTTTTCTTGCTCTCTAACTTTAGCAAGCACCTCATATTCACGCTCTACAATCAAAACGCAATCCAAGACTCCCACATAAGTTGTCTCATGAAGTAGAGCAACTCTATTGTTGATAGACGGCTTCAATATCCATTGGAACTTATCCACCTTCATCTTCTCGTCTGACACCAGAGATGGTGCAAATGGAGATAATTCCTTGAATCGAGATGCATATTGTTCCATAGTCATCTCTCCCTGATCAAGGAATAGAAACTCTCTTTGCTTCTTTTGTCTCATAACCTTGGGAAAAAAATTGTCGCTAAATACTCACTCGAGGGATGATCACACCATTGGAGGAGGGTCTTCAGATATCTGCATCTGTTCCACGGATAACCACCATAGGTAGGCTTCCCCTTGTAGCATGTATTCTGCCAGAAAAACTTTTTGCTCTTCCGAGCAACCTAATAATGCAAATCTCTTTCTCATCTCACCCAACCACTTCTTAGCGGTTGACAGGGCTACCTGTCTCTTAAAAGATGGTGAACAAACTTCATGAATTTCTCCACAAGATGGTCATGATTACGAGCTGCCTAAATCTACAACTCCTCTACCCTTTGACTCTATTTGGATATCCTCTAGCTTTATTGAGCAACAATGTTGGGCCATGTTAGTCATGACTCTCCTCATCTCTTCTAGGTTATCGCTGGAATTAGAGACGGGTGTTCTCGCTCTCTGAGATCTAGGCCTCGATGCTCTAGCTATCCTCATCCTAATAAGATGTTCAACAATTTAAAGTTAATATCAAATCAAGATATTAACACAATAACTTCCTGAGAACTTCAATTGCATCAAAATGCATTCCCTAAACTAGGCTCTTGTTCCTAAGGAACACTCAAACCTAAAGCTTTGATACCACTCTGTAATGCCCCAAAACCCATACCTCATGGGTTATCGGATCCAGAGGTGCTAGACTTCAAACACTCGATATTTATTATAGTAATGAAAATTTCGTTTGCATAATTATGCAATTGGGCTCATAGGAAAAAATTCCCAAGTCCACACAACCTGATAAACAACGATAAATGCATCAATGCACACATATAATACACAAATGATATCATATATATATATATAAACATGTAGTCTAGTACAAAATATACTTTATACCATAGGTAAGATACATAAAGCCAAAATGCCTATATACAATTTAACTAACTCAAGTCTACATGTGACTCAACCACTAAATACCACCTACTACTTGCAACCCTGTTGTAGAAATGAGCTTAGGTCACTGGACCTTGGTTCACGAGGCAAGAGAAGGGCTCACAATCTATGGGGCAAAAATGGTGGGGTGAGCTTTGGGAAAGCCTAGCAAGTAAAACTAATATTCCTTAAATTTATTGTAAAAACAAAATAAATAAATAAAATTTGATTAATCCATTGAAAATACATTCAATAAAGCTTCATAATGTTGATGTTCACAAATGATATTTAAATGAATACATCATGCAAAGTAATAGGTCATTACTTGTGTTGGTCTCACAATTACGGAGTACGGGTGCTAATACGGGGTAGACAAGAGATAGTTCTAACCCTCGGTTGTTTGCACCAAGTGAATGAATCATTTGACATATCTTTAGGCATTAAGCAGAAGGTGGCTTCTCGTTAGGCTTTAACCCACGATTCCAATTGGGCAGTCTGAGCTAATGTCATAACGACAAGTAAAACCACATGTAGTGAAAAGAAAATCATATTGTCTAAATCATACAAATCATGTCAACATAAAGACCATGCATTATGTTAGATGTATGTAATGTAATTACACTCACAAGGTGCATCAATAATGGCATAAGGCAAGCTTAAATGCAGAGGATGGGGCAGAGGGTGATGTAGACATCCAAGCTGAAGTGGGATCCACGTGACATTTGGGTGGGACCCACACGTGTGATCCTTGTGGTAGCCTAGTAGGGGACGTATAAAGGATCTTAGATTTGATTTAATTAGTATTTTATTAGGATTTAATGTTAGACATTATCTTTTATTTCTTTTGAATTTATTTTAGTGTCCATATGGAGTTAAGAGTCTTCAAATTGAAGTTATAATCCCATTTTTCCTCTTTAGGCTATATTTTGGAGGGTCAAAATTCATCCGTTTGGGTTGATTGTGATGCAGTAGCTATGAAATGGTTGGACAACCAATATCCTCTTTGGAAGCCCAAGACTAAGCGCAAAGAGAGGTGTTGGAGGAGGCCTAATGGGCTATGTTAGTAGTTTTTATTTTCTGATTTTAGGGGTATTTTTTTTTTGTTAATTTTCATTACATTAAGGGTATTTTTGTAACAAGGCTTATGACCAAGGAGTTAGTTGCTATTTAGGTTAAGTTTTTGTCTTATTTGTAATTTAGAAAATTGAAAGTGTTATTAAAGGGAAGGCTAGGGCTGTCCGTGAAGAAAGAAGTTTGGAAAATAAAAGTTTGGGTGTTTTTGGCCTCTACGAGTAGATACCAGGTATTCTCTTCTATTCTTCTTTGTTAATCTCTCTATTCTCTTCTCACGATCTTCTCTTCTTCTTCTTCTATCTTCTTCCTCCTTTTTATTTTTTGTTGTTTCATCTTTCTTTTCATTTTTGCTTGTTGTTTTCCTTCACCTGAACCAATATTTCCTAGTTCTACACTTTGCATCAACCCCAATCCCTTAACCTTGCTATCCCATAAAATCTTCTTAAAAAACAGTGCCTGTGATACCTATAGAAGACCCTATTCAATAGCTTATCCAGTCTTTGATTCAAACCTGTTGTGACATTAGTCTTGCCCCCATAATTGAACCACTCTCAGCCCAACTTCAGACTCCATATCAGGCCCAGGTCTGTCCCCAAATCTGAACCTTGTTAGCCTTATACTTCATTCCTTACTTAATCTCTTCCACCACAATTAACTCCCTCTGTTAGTCCCAAGTTTTATCTACTATTTTACTCCATAAAAGCCATTGATCTGTTCATTAGTCAACCTTCAGCTAGCACCAGATCAGTTCTAGATTTGTGCTCAGGTGATTTCCTAATTCGGCCTTTAAACTGTCCTTATTATAAGCCTAAAATAGTCCTCTGTTTTAACCAAAACATATTCTGTTTACTCATAATCTAGTTTACCCAAGAGTTTTAACTCCTCTTTAATTCTCTATAGCAAATCAGCCCTATTTTAACCCATTCAATCTGAACCTTTTATTAGTCCTATTAGCATACTGTATGTCTTTGTGTTAATTCCTCACACAAAACAGTAGCCTTTTTCATTCAATTTCACCTACTAGAATCTATCCAAATTTATTGAGATTTGGTACAGAAATACACTTTGGACCCAAGAATCACCTCACTAAACCTTAAAAATTTCTGACGCATAGCTAGGGGCAATTTGGTAATTTTACTATTGCTGCCTAGATTTTCCACAATTTGTTCCTTGTGGTATTCTCACTTTTAAAGAGTGTTGTTGACTATTGATTGGGCCCTATGCTTGTGGAAACCCCAACTTTCTCTTAGGTACTTCTGCATCAGATTGTGGTTCCATTTGAAAGGTTATTCAGTTACCTTTTTAGCGAGACCAAGATCTTGAGAATCCGATGTAATTTGAGAGAGTTATAGCCAAAATATTGGTAAGTGTCACTCAAAACCAGGATTTAGTTATTTTAGAGTTTCATTTTTTTAAGAAGTCTAATTAAAGTAGGATTTGGAAAGATTGACCTGTAAAGTCTATATATATGCTTGTAACCCACAACATAGGAATGAAATTGATGAATAAATAATTTTCTTCCTTTTTAATTCTTAGCTAGTGTGTTATTCCTTTGTGAAGTCTAAAACCAGGAGTGTTGTTCCCTAAAGGTAAATTCCTTGGGTTTATTCGAGCTTAGTGGAGGCCAAGATCGCTTGTTTTGGGTTTGGAAAAGCTTCAAATTAGGTCTTTTTTTTCTTTCTTGTTTCTGCTACATCACTTGGGATTTATTGATATTCCTCACTATAATTATACATCAACTTTGGCATAATCTCGATTGTGCTACATCAGATAGGAGACAGTCCCAACCCTTGGCCGCTTGCACAAAATGGTAGAATGACTGGATCTAACATTGGGGATTGAGCACAAGGTGGATTTTCGCCAGGCTCTAACCCACACCCTTTTTATTTTCTTTTTAAATTCTTTTATGAAAGCATCCTTGATGCAACCCTCCATTGGTTAGACAACTACAACCCAATCTGGAAGCCACGACCCAAATTTCAAAGGTAGAACTTAAAGGCAACTAGTTGTCCTCATCATTAGGCAATAAAATTTTTTCCTATTTTAATTTATGTTTTTGGTTTGATTTTGATGTAATAAGGCCAGTAGAGCCATTAGATATGTTATTAGGAAGCTTTAGAAGCATTAGGATGCTTTATTTCATGTTTTTTCTATGAAGGGTTTTTTGGTCCAATTTTTTAAAAGGCTTATAAATAAGCCTAAAAGATACATGTACGATCATTTTGAAGTTTATGAATTGAAGATTATTTCGTTGCTGATATTGGAGCTCGGGTATCTCTTCCAAAATCCCTTATGACAAGGTGAGTTCTCTCCTTTCTTATTCTCCATCTCTCTTTTTCTTCTCGTCTCCATCACTCTCACGATTTCTCTTCTATATTATTTTTTCTCTGATTTATTTTCTGCAATACTCTCTTTTATCATTTATTCTTCATCTTCTCTTATCTATATCACTCCCTCCCTTGAACTCTTTTTTCTTTATTTCATCATATTTCTTGTTTTTTTTTTCTCTATTTTCTTTACATTTCTTTGCTATAGAAAATTTTCCATCAACCTATGTTTTTCTAATTACTTTCTAATCAATCCATAAAAATTCAGTTCCTTTTAAATCTAACCTACTTACAACCCTACAAACACATCTATATAATTTTCCCCACATTCCAACCCTTGATTCTAGCTTTCTTGAATTTTCCCCAATGTTTTGAACTCTAAACCTACCCCATTCAGCTGTACACCACAAACCACCTATTTCCGTTAATTTTTTTTCCATATGTTCATTATTTAAGCTAAACTATAGAGGGTAGATGGGTGTCTCCTTACTTTTAGGAATTCAAATATGAAAACCCAAATTTTGGGGATTTGGAGTTCTTTTTTCTTTTCACAAATTTCTTTTATCTTTCTTGAATTTCTCTTTAGTTCCTTGCTTCTTTCAATACTTTAATCATTACTGTATTAACTTCTTAATCTTTGCCTTCTTTCTTGCAAGATTTGGGTTTCTTGAAATTTACAACATTCTTTAATAATCAAGAACCCTTGTTTTGGCTTTGTTCTTAATTGATTAGTGTAGAAATCTTGTTTTCCTTGATAATTACATTAGTCTCATTTTATTTTTTCTTCTTAAGCTCTTTATAAGAAAGCACCCCTTTTCTTTTTATGCTCTTTTAGGGAAGCACACCCTTTTTCTTTTTAAGCTTTTTAAGGGAGCACCACTCTTTAGTTATCCACTATAACAACAACAACAACAACAACAAACAACCTTATCCCAACTATTAGGGGTCGGCTTCATGTATCCTGTTCCGCCATTCCGCTCTGTTAAGTGACATATCTGCCATTAAATTACAAGCTGCAATGTCCCTCCTTACTACTTCAACCCAGGTTAATTTTGACATTCCTCTAGTCCTTCTAGCACCTTCAACTTGCATTGTCTCACTCCTCCTTACTAGTGCAGTCATTGGTCTACATTGCACATGCCTAAACCATCTCAATCGATTTTCCCTCATTTTATTACCTATTGGTGCTACACCTAAGCTCCCACGTATGGATTCATTTCTAATATTATACTTTCTAGTCTTGCCACTCATCCATCTCAACATCCTCATTTCAGCCACACTCATTTTATGTACATGTTGTTTGTTGGATGCCCAACATTCCACTCCATAAAGCATGACTGGTCTTTTAGTTGTTTTATAGAATTTTCCCTTCAATCTTTAATTATCCACCATCGAAGTGTATATTTAGATATATACATATATCTATGCCATGCATTTTTATGAATTACAAATGTCTCAACTACTATCAACCAATATGATGCAATTGTGAGTTTTTTATATTAATAATGTGTAAACATTTTTGTAAGGCTTCAACTACTACCAAACCACACAACAAAGTTTATATCTGTAAGGACCCGACCTCTTTGGCTAAAACAATAGCCGGTTCTAGGAGTCTTAACAAGGGGCCACTCTTTTACCCCTGTTTCGTTCTTTGGGTTGAGCCAAGTGCTCTCTCCTTAAAACACATCGTTGCCTTTATAGGTGTAACTATTGTGAAATTTTCTATTCAAACCCAAAAATCCCCAAACTCTTTATTTTATACATTTAACTAGCTGGACCCTTTTCTGCCTCCTAGAACCCTTAACAATCATTCACATAAAAGAAAAAGAAATCATGCAACATAATTCAACAACATTCCAAAAACGAAATACTACTTTTCTTTTATAAATTTAAGCAAATTTTAACAAGTTCTAGACATGCATTCAAATTCTCACATCAAATAAAGTCTTATCTCATGCAAAAATACCAACAAAATATTGATTATAATCACTTAGATATTAAAATTTATTCAAAAGCATAGCAAAACCCATCCTATTTATTGTCACCTAAAATAAAAACGAGTTAAATATCATCTGGTAGAAGTTTTTTCAAAAAAACTAAAACCCTAGCTATAAACTTGGAGAATAGAGGACCACTTACATGATTTTACATGAGATCTTTGTAAAAGTTGTAGCAAAATCTCAAACCGTCCTTCTTTTGTTTCCCCCTCTTTGCACTAGGTTTTCCTCTTCTTTTGTTTTTCCTTTGCTTGGGGGGGGGGGTGGTGGTGTTTAGGTTGACTAAAAATCCCATTCTCTCTCTTTTTTTCTTTTAAAATTTTTAATGTT
>JAOXJP010051434.1:0-16002 GCA_025762735.1 Platanus orientalis
GGATTGTAACTCCCTCTTGATGCGAGTTCCTTGGGATGCAATAAACACAAAAATAAACAAGCAAACACATAAGAAACTATAAGACAAAGATTTACGTGGAAAACCCCAAGACCGGGAAAAAACCACGAAGCCACACAAAAAACCTTTCACTATAATGGAAGAATACAAAGCTACAAGCTTCCCCCCATCTCTCTCACACACACATACACACACTATCATAGCCCAAAACCCTTAAGAAACCCCTTTCTCTTTCCCTTTCTCACCTTCCCTCTCAACCAAAAAAACCTTGAAAAAACCTAAAAAGAAATCCTTCTTAAGCTTTTTACCACTCTCCCAAACCTTTAAAAACCCTTTGAGAGACCTTATATAGATCATACAAGTTGATCCCACCACGAAACCCTACATTTATTGCTCTCCAAGACACTTTTTATTTTCATTTCACACCGTCGAACTAGATCGATCCAGGATTGAACTGGCTTTCTGGTTTGATTCTGGTTCGATCCAGGATCGACCCAACAACTCTTTGGCTTTTGATTTTTGCAGTCTTTATAATCAATTATGACCGGATTGATCTAGATCTTGGATCGATCCGACATCCTTAGAACTCCTTCCTATGGTTCTTCTTGTTTTTAGTATATATCAGACTTCACCCCAACAATCTCTCACTTAGAAATTGATGCTTTATGTCTATTGTTTAGATTTTATACCTGTGATGAAACATCTTTCATCATGTGATCATCTGCGACTCTTCTTCTTGTCTTCAATCATACCCTAAGTCTGATCTCTTATGAATCCTCCCACTCGACATAAAGACAACATCAACAATCTCCAACTTGGTTTTAACCTCAGCTTCTTGAAGACTTCATGCTAAACCTTACCTTTAACTACATGTTTGTCAAGACACTAACCTTTGACATGTGCACCACACACTCCACCTTTAGTTCTCACCCTAGAACCCACCTTGAAAAATTACTTGCATTTGTCCTCCTTTTTGTGAACACTACGTCCTGTACTTGAAACACACCTCCACCACGACTTAATACCACTTGTCATTATGATACCAGTTGTTACATACCTCGTCTGCAAACACCATAAACATTTGTTATGAATCTTATATGCAAATACCGCAAACCACTAGCTATTTTTTGTGGCCTTTCGTATCACCGTTACACACACCATTAAGTCAATTTGGTTTTACACCATTCGACTTGATCATGGCCAAACATATGTATAGCTGCCCCCAAGTCAACTCAGTTAGTTAACTTTAGAGAAGGACCTCTTCACCATCATCTATACCTTTGTTCCTAGTAACACGTTTTGGACAATCCTTTTTTATGTGGCCAAATTCCTTGCAATAATAACATTGCACCCTGTTTTTTCTTCTAGACTTGGATTTAACACCTTCAGATCTTTTCACTGACGACCTTTCTCTTCATTTCATGTTCAAGGCACTCTCATTCACAGACGAATCTCTTAAGGACTTCATCTGAATCTCCTCACTGAGTATGACACTCACCACATCATCAAACTTAAGCGGACCTGAACCTGAGGAATTACTTAAGATCATCACTAAACCATCACAACTTTTTTGGCAAAAAAGACAACAACAATAAGGCCCTAACTTCATTCTTAAAGTTGATGTCTACTAAAGATAACTGGCTAGTAACCGTGTTGAACTCATTTAGATGTTTAGCCACACCTCCGCTTTCACTCATCTTCATGTTGAACAACCTCTATGTAAAAAATACCTTATTTGATGTGGATGGCTTTTCATACATCCGTGCAAGGGCCACAATGAGATTTTCTATGATTTTGTCTTTAAAAATATTAAAAGCAACTGATGACGATAAAGAGAGTTTAATCGTATTTACGGTCTTCTTGTCGAATACTACCTAATCTGTTTCTAACGTCGCCTCAAAATTTTTTTGTTTTCCCTCCAAGAGGTAGAGATTTTTTTGGTATAGAATATCTTTTATTTACATCTTCCATAGTACGTACTATTGAATTTCTTAATCCCAAACTTAGTAGATTCATCCGCTTGTGCATCCAATGTTCCCACTTAAAATAAAGTCTACCATTCCTTGGCTTGTTGAAAATAGTTTTCTAAAATCTCAGCTCTGATACCACTTATTAGGATCGTAACCCCCTCTTAATGTGAGTTCCCTGAGATGCAATAAACGAGAAAACAAACAAGTACACAAGAAATCATAAGACAAAGATTTAAGTGAAAAACCCCCAAGACAAGAAAAAAACCACGGAGCCACATAGAAAACCTTTCATTATAATGGAAGAATACAAAGCTACGAACTTTCCTCTCTCTCCCTCACACAGTATCACAACTCAAAATCCTTGAGAAACTCATTTTTCTTTCCCCTTCTTACATTTTCTCTCAACTAAGAGAACCTTAAGAAAACTCAAAGAAAGATCTTTCTAAAGCTTTTGACCACTCTCAAACCTAATAAAACCCTGTGAGTGACCTCTCTATAACCATAAACAACAATAAAAACCTTATATAGATCATACAAGTTGATCACACCATGAAACCCAACATTTATTGTTCTCTGTCTGGTTTGTTCCTGGTTCGATCTAGATTGAACGAACGACTCTTGGTCTTCATTTTTTGCAGTCTTTGTAACCAATTGTGCCTGGATCAATCCCGGATCGTTCCAACAGCCCTAGAATTCGTTCCTATGGTTTCTCTTGCCTTCGGCATACATTAGACTCCACCCCAACCGTTCATGCATGTATGGTCGTTGGATTAATCATATTTTACGTGTGACTTCAATCGCCAGCCAACTATGGCTGAATGCTAGAAAAATTACCAAACTCCAACACCGATAGCTACACCCCGTTGCCAGTTGCTAAAGACATGATTAGAGATTCTTCTACAAGGGCTTTGGGGATTAGGGTCATGTGAGTTTGAAGATGATGCTAATGACATTATGTTTCAATCCATTTTATGTCAAAATAAATTTACTCCTTAGTTTGTACTTTGTACAATGGTCTAACTTCCCAGCTCTCACAAGAGTTTGGTCCTATTTTTCTAATTTGAATCAAGTCCCGAGGCTAAAAAGTACTTAGGCCCAAACCCAAACCCAAAAAAACAGTTTCAAGCTTCTATCAGGCCCATACATACAACAAATACCAATCCTGTTTGAGATCTTGTTGGAGGACCATTTTTGGGTATTTTGGACCCATTTTAGAACCTTTTACCTGTTTAAACCCGTTCCAAGGCCTTTTAGCACCTATTTCCGGCTTTTGTTGTTAACTCATTTCTAAGCCAAAATTAAGATGTTTCTAATCGTTTTTATGACAACACAATAGAATTATTATAAGCCCATTTTAAAACTCTTTTTGAAAAAAAAAAAAAAAAAAAGAAGCTTTTGTAGCCTTATTATCGTATTCTTGATGGATGGATCGAATGTTGGTTGCATCATCATTCAAGATTGTGACCTCTTTTCTACGAGTTTAAGCCTAAATTAAGTTGCTTTAAATTTGTTTTTGTGACGACACATTAGAATTATTATAAGCCAATTTTAAAACTATTTTTGCAAAGCTTTTGGAAACTTATTGTCGTATTCTTCATGAATGGATCGAATTTCGGTTGCATCACTCAACATTGTGAATTCTTTTCTAGGTATTTTGATAAGATCGAATTTCAGTTGCATCACTCAGCATTGTTGTTTATTATGCTTGAGGTTACAAGATGCCAAATCATTTGCTTATCAATTAGCAATGCAAATTTCATCTACATTAGGCTCTCTTCATAATCACTTTCAAAGATATTTGGACAATGACCCATGCTTTATTATGGTTGGATAATTCTTAGAATGTGCATGTTTGATTTACTACTTGTAAATATATTGATTAATATGCATTATGCATTGACGATGGATAGTGATGGTGATACTGACACTGAGATAGAGGCATGCCTAGCAGCTGCATGTGCATGATATGCAGTTTGTGTTGTGTTGGTTAAGAATGAGTCACGACAGGATAGGGCTCCACCCCAAAACAAGTGCTTGACTCAATGAAACTTCGTCACAGATATATTAAGTTCTAACACAATGTGCCATGAAATGTGGTGCATGAATTTGGATTGCTTTCACCGCTTTGTGCATATTTTTAGAGGGACCAGTAGACTTCATGATACGTTACACTGTAGGGTTGAGGAGCAGGTTGTTATGTTCTTACACAACATTGCCTTTGGGGTTAGGTACCGTCCACTGCGAAGATACTTTCAATGTTCTTCTGAAACAGTTAGCAGTTATTTTAATCTTGTTTTAGACTGCATCCTTGAAATGCAAGATGACTTTATAAAAAGTCCAACAGCCGAAACTCCTGTTCAAATTCAACAAAGCATTAGGTTTATGCCTCACTTCAAGGTAAGAGGGTATAACATTTATGGGCTAAGGTGTCTCCAGAAGTTGAACCACATTTTCGAGGAAGAAAGCACTATCCTGCATAGAATGTGTTAGCTGCATGTGATTTTGATCTTAAATTCACATTTGTCCTAGCGGGTTGGAAATGATCGGCATTAGATTCTAGAGTTTTGACCTCGGCCGTGGCAATGGAAGAACCTTTTACTTGTCCTACAGGTGATTTATGTTAGTATTTTTCATGTAGTAGGTATACATTATTAACTAGAGTTATTGAACATCACTATCTTTTGTTGGGATGTAAGGAAATATTACTTGGCTGATACTGGATTTCCTTTGCTTCGAAATTATATCACCCCTTTTCGAGGCATACGATACCACCTTAATGAGATTAGAGGACGCATCCCTCACATAGAGAGAATTATATAATCACCGACACTCATCCTTAAGAAATGTGATTAAAAAACATTTGGTGTTTGGAAGAGACATTTCAACATAATACGCAAGGAGTTGATGTACTCTTATGAAAAACAGATCGATTTAGTGTTTGCATGTGCTTGTGTGCACAATCACATTAGGGGATTTATGCCATTTGATAGTTTATTAGATTCCGTTGACAGAGAATTGGAAGTACAACCACATGAAAGTGATGATCCTGTCGATGAGCAACTCAATAGAATGGAAGATGGTCGACAAGGGAAGGCTATTAGGGATAGAATAGTGTCTCAAATGTGGAATGATGTTGAATCCAATGGACACCATTAACTTTTAATGTATTTTATTTTTGAGACATTTGATAGCTTCTTGATTTTCAAATATGGGATGATTTGTATTATGACTTAAAACTAGTAAGTGAAGTTGTTTGTATTAATGTTATGGGTTCATGGATTTTTATTTTACATTATATTAATGTAGATATATAATAATTTGTGTTTTAACCATTGCTTTTTGAAATGCACATGGTATATACTTTTTGAAATGCACATGGTATATATTTTGATTCTTGTTGTATTTCAGATTCTGTTTACCAATCCATGGAGGCCATGGATACCACAACTCCACAAGAGGCATCAGACTCTAATAAGAGAGGGAAGAATTTAATGTGGACCACCAACATTGATAAGTGTCTTCTTGAATGTTTATGCCATCAAGTTTTCAAGGGCTTAAGGGTTCAAGGATCCAGCATATACCGTAGTCGTTAAAGTTTTGAACATTCAATTTAAGAAGGGGTTCGACAAGTATCATGTTAAGAATCAATTGAAGACTCTTAAGGCCCAATTCAATGTGTTATATGAAATAATGCACAAGAGTGGGTTTGGTTGGGATGGAACTTCTCAGCAAATCATAGTGATGGATGAAGATGTATAGAACACCTATGCCTATGTAAGTTAAATTACGATATCATCTATGTTAGAATTGTATTCATTTTAATTTTCTTGTATGAGATTTTAACATTGCAATACATCGCATTATATGGACGTCCTGAAGTAATAAAGCTCAAGGATAAGAAACATGAACTTTACGATCAAATGTGCGAAGTGTTTGAAAAAGACATTGCAACTGGACAATATGCTAGGCATAGAAAATCACGTGTTGATAAGGACACCGTTACATCTCCTCCTTTTGAAGCGGGTTTAGAGGACCTCGGACATGAAGAAAACATTTCAGTTTCGGATGTACCATCACCTATTGCACTCATTTAATGGAGATGGAAGTTGCATGAACAGTTCAACTCAATCTGAGACTTCGGTAGGAGGTAAGAAGAGGAAATCAAGGAGTGATTGGTCGGATAACCTAGATGTTATGGCCTCAAATATTGGATGCGTAGCTTCTGCCTTGGAGAAATGCAATAGTTCTTGAGAAGTTGATCCCATATCCCATGGCCCTTATGGCAGCTGTGCGTGGGATTCCAGATATTCCTTAGCCATTGGTTCCTCATGCGTTTGAGTTTTTAATTGGGAACACCATACATGCCAAGACCTTTATGATCTATGATAACAAGAGCATATATGACTTTCTCCACTGCCACCTTGATCCTTGACTATTTCATTGAGATATGACTCATATGAATGACCTTATAACTATTTAGACTTGATTATAACTCTCTTGGATGGCTTACATATCACTTTTTGGGAAATGCAAGTATGAAAAAGATAGATGTTTTGTAAAAATATTATTACTACTTAGACTTGATTATGACTCTCTTGGATGACTTACATATCACTTTTTGAAAAATTCAAGTATGGGAAAGATTAATGTTTTGTAAGAATATTATTACCATAGGTTTATATTTGGAAATGGATGTAAAACACACACATCTTTTGAAATTGTTATGTTTTGTGGATATTTTAGAAATGGATGTAGACTACAGGTTTTTTTTGGATGGGAAAGATGGATGTTTTGTAAAACACAAGTGTTTTTGTGGAAGTGTCTTCTTGCCGAGATTTTGAATGAAGTGTAAGTTGGAATATTATGTGTAGAGATGCATTAGGTTTATGTTCAAAATCCTTTCTACGAATGGATGTAAAATGCATCTGTGTGGAAAATGCTTTTCTTTTTCTTTTTTTTAATTGCTATATATGTTAAAGGTCTATGTTTGTGTAAGTTTTGTTTTTAATACTTGTAAATTTGCAATAAAAATAAAATAAAAAATCATCTTATTACTTTTTTACCAACCAAACAACAAATAATTTCCTTTTTCCCAAATTTAGTTTTCAACCAAACAACATATGGAAAACACTATTTTACTTCACTTTTACTTCACTTCACTTCACTATTTTCTCTCATTTAATTTCACTTTACTTCATCTATTTTACTTTTTACCAAACATGACCCTAGACTTGGGAGGACAACTTGGAATATTAGTTTTAGGGAACACTTTTTAACAAAAGAGGACCCAACTCTTATCTTTGCTTAGAAATCCTAATTCAAAGTTATAATGTCAAAAAGTTAATCCACCAGGGTATCATATCTTCATAAATCCTATCATAATAGGTGCATTCTTCCTATTAGTTACTCTATTGATAACCGCACAATCATTAACTTGGTTATGTGTATTAAAAATTTCAACCATTGCCAAGATAAGACAATTTATTATCTCATAATCGAATAAGAACTTAGGCTTCTCAAAGCATTTGTTTAAATTCAAGAGTTTTTCCTTATGATCATTGATCATCTTCAAATCAAAGGCAATGTCAATCAAAATTCTCATGCGATTCAATAACATTAAGATTACAATGACTTTTGCTAATAATAGGATCTTTAATGACCACAAGATTTTGTTGCCTTTATTGGTCATTTTGTTCATTAATACGGAAATTGCGGAAGGTTGTTAGCATAGTCTGCCTAGGACCAGCTTGTTATTAAAAGAACTAGTCTCCTTAGCCGTCTGCACTAGCCCAATATAATCGATTATGGAAGAAGGTTTAGGTTGGACTTTGAGTAGGGCTATAAAATTTGTCTCAATATCAAATCCTATGCCTAGCCCAATAAGCAGGTTGCCTTATATCAAGGCCTGAGAGTACATACCCATTTTGACCCATAAGAGACCCAATAGGAAGCCCGTTGGACTGATCAATTGACAACCCCTTGTATGAGTTAGAGAGGTTCTTGCAAGATTCATCTTCAATAAGAATAGCAAATCCCGTTCCTCTACCGAGGCAGAATATAGGTGTCTTGCCTCCATAGCAACTGAGATATGCTGGCTACACATGTTGTTGAAGGAGCTAAGATTAGCACTTCTATCCTTACCTATTGTTTGGTATGACAGTGCTTCAGCTATTTCTCTAGCTTCGAATCCGGTCTTCCAGACTAGGACGAAACATATAGAGTTGAACTGTCATTTCATAAGAGAAAAGGTCCTTCAAAAAGTGCTTAGAGTGCAAAACATTCCAACTGCTGAGCAACGTGCAGATATCTTAACAAAATCCTTGTCTTTACTGAAATTTCACAAGTTCAGATCCAAACTTAGGGTGTTTCCTCTCCTAAGTTTGAGGGGGGAATGTAAAGGAGTAGAATCAACTTGTATAGGTTGTTAGTAGGTTACAGTTGTATGTACACGTGTAATAAGGAGAGCAGGGAATCTGTAACTATTCTGTAAATCTCTCTATAAATATAAAGAAGGGACTCCATAGCAAGCCCTCTCAAGTTCATCCCATTATGTTTTTCTCTGTTTTCATTTCTTTGTTCTTCTTCTGTGCATTGTTCACTTCATTGATTCACAGGTTTCCACAGTCTTCATGTAAGATCTTTATTGGTTTTGGATTTATCTAAAATATATTGGAATGTTGAACATGATAAATAGAACACCCAAATCTCATAAAATATGTTTGATCTTGTGTTTTTTTTATATTTTATTTACATGCATGTATGGTCATTGTTTTTTCCATGATTTTTATGTGACTTCAATCGACAGCCCATATTGCCAGAGAAATGACCAACCTCCAACAACCAAAGTTACGCTGTTGTGGGATTTTTCGGCTACCAGTTAGTAAGCTCATGAGTGATGGTTCTTCTACAAGGGCTTTGGGGATTGGAGTTTCGTGATGTTGAAGATGACCCCATAGTCTAGTCTAGTAAAGAATAAAATTGCCGCCCTCAGCAGAGATAAATATTGGTCCTATACCTAGGTCTAAGCAATACTCAGGCCCAAACCCAAACATACAAGAAGCCTGTTTGTTATTAAAAAGATGGCCTAGCTCTTTACCCAAAGAAAAAGAATACAGAAGAAGAAGATGGTCTTCTCTCAAAAAAAAAAAAAAAAAAAAAAAAAACCAGAAGCTAGAGCCCTTTCTTTCCCCTTTCAACTCTGCAACTAGATGCCTCTCTATCTACATTTCCTTCTTGTAAACCAAATTTGATTTGTTTTTCAACTTTGTTTTGAACATGTCAATACCATGGAAAACTCTATTTGACTATCAGGCTCCCCAAAGATATATCGCATCTGAAACATCCATAGATCAACAAAATATTAGCAATAGGCACGAGATAGTTTTTGCATTATAAATTGGGCACTCTGGGATTAAAAACTAAAGCAAAGAATGGTTTTATACCATAAGAGGTAGCCTAGGTTTAGGTTCAGATATTGAATGGGGTTAGGAGTGTATTTGTTAATGATTACTTGTTTTCACTTCCAACTCTTTATCCTAAGAAATTGATGATTGTGCACCATAAATCTGTTTTACAGCTCCTAGAATTTCAGGCATACTTGGAGGGTGAAAAATTAGAATAAGTAGATAGGGATGCCTTCTTTAGTCTCGACAGTGCATAATTTGCCGACCTCCATTGTAGGTGGGAGTTGGAAGACTTTCTATAAACAACAAATCTCCTACTTATATTGAAAATTTTAAAAAGTGAGAGCAACTTAACAACAAATTGGCCATTGCTATTCTCAACCAATCATCGGGCAAATTAGCATTCCCCTTTTTTAGTACATAATTGACCTATTAAGATGTATGATTATAGATGCAAGTGTTCAATTCCGTTTGTGAACCCAATACAATAATGAAATTAGAACGGATGAGAGAGCTTAGCATATTTGTATATATTTAAAATCTTTAGCGTGAAGGAGTAAAAACGACTATGTCAATATATAAATCCTGTTTTGTTTACATGATATCTAATTTTGGCATCATGCAATGTTATCGATCATTACCTCAGCCAAAGGAAGAGTTAATTAGCGTCATCTTGGAAAATAGATGAATATTTTGTTATTTGATCTTTTTTTGTTCATCAGTTTAAATATTGCATGGTGATTGTGTAAACAAAACATATGTTATTTTCTGTGATCTCATTTGGACAATTGGTGATACAACTAATTTGTATGTGATTTAGAATTAATGGTTACACCATTTTTCTTCTCTACCCCAGATTTTTATACTTCTTTACACTTAATTGGATCATATCAATCTTATCCAACAGAACTTTTGGCAAGCAATAACTAGAAGAAATAGAGAAGCCAAAAAGATACATTTTTACGAATTCAAGAGTTTGGCATATGTATTACCAACCCAAATCAATCCAGCCACCCCTAATGCTTCTGAGTCTATATGAACAATTTAAAATAATTAGCGAAAAACCAATATAATAGTATTCTTGATTATTCCAAATAGAATTTTAGAACCCTTTGTGGTTAGGATTCCAATTTTGAAATATGCCAAGGACACTACAGAAAATATCAAAGTCCAGTTTGTTAGATTGACTAAGGCCTTGACTATGAGTTTGTTCATCCAGTTCTTCATAAGGATCTAATTTTATAACTTTTTCAATTAATTCCAAGAAAAAATATTAAAATAATTATAACCCATATGGAAGACTATGATTTACCCTAGTAAAATAAAAATATTTTCTAGAAAAATGCCCCAAGATATTGAGGTCTCTATTAGCAAATGCACACTTCCCTTTCCTCTACTTTCTATAGACATGATAAGTCTCTCCACTACTTGACCACCTCATATATATATATATATATATATATATATATATAGAGTCTCGTCAGAAGTTCTAAATAAAGAAGAAAAAAGGGGCATGGAATTAAATTGTTTCTTACTTTTAATGGCTGTAGAATATTGTATCACCAGACTCTGGTAATAATTCGGTTGTAATCTAGTGAAATAGTGACTATAGCCAATCAAACTATAATAATTCAATATATATTTTAGGGGTGGCAATTCATGTTGGCGGGTCAGATTCATGTCGTGTCAAGGGTATACGACTATATGGTTCAACCCGATCCTGATCCATTTATTAATCGTGTCAAATTGGGTTGACCCGCTTTGACCCAAAACACGTTTACAGTTAACCCTACCCCACTGATTTCGTGTTGGGTTTCTATCAGGTTTGTGGTCATTTGTGTTAGCAGGACAGATTTGTGTTGTATCAAGTTAAGGGTATACAACTATATGGGTCAACCCGAATCTCACCCATTTATTAATCGTGTCAAAGCAGGTCAACCCATTAATTTTGACCCAAAACACATTTACAGTCAACCCTAACCAGCTTATTTCATGTTGGGTTCATGTCGGGTTCATATATCATGCAAACATTGCCACCCCTAATATATTTTATGTAATTAGGATAAAAAAACTTAGACTTCTGAAAGTTTCAATCATGCCCACTAACATATTATAACTAAACCACTATCAAATCTGGAATTTTAGTTCAATAGAATAGTTAAATATTTAGTAGATATGATTTCTTAAGTAAGGACAGTGGTTTCCTTTTTGAGCATCCATGCCCTCATGGTATAACAATAAATTAACAGAAATACCCATGATATAGTCTAATGACTATCACTGATTAACAAATTGAAACAATACAAAAACTACACTTAGAAATGCATTTTGTTAGGTCTAGGAACTACATAAATCCCTATATTGAGAAATATACTTTATTCAACAATATTTATATCTCAGTGCAATCTAAATATACTATATTCGATAATATTTATACCAAAGTATTTATTTATACACCCACATGCAAGCTTCAAATTAGCTGCCCAGTGATTAAGATATCATCGTTATATCATATAACAGACAGCCTTAGGTATGCCAATAAGTGTAATGTCCAATCTCACCCTAATAATAAACATCTCAAGAATAAGCACAAAACAAGAAATTACTTTTCACAACCATGCCTCTGGCTACTCTCCTATATTCTTTTAAAAGAATTTTCAAACATTTCGAAGGTCAGGTATATTATATTGCATCTTATGATTGTAGATCTATTATTCAGACTTTAGATGTGGTCATGTTTGGCGTTGCGCCCCCCCCCCGGGGGTCTTATGGCTGGAGAATGATCTAGATCATGATGTTTCAGCCTTAGGGCTTTCTCCTCTTGTTTAATTTATATCTATTAAGTATTTCACCAAAAAAAAAAAAAGGAAATTTGAACCTATTTCAGATAAAAGTACTAAATTGTATGAGAAAGATGACTCGTCAATCACTCCTTAGTATATATTTCAAATAGTACTTTGGGCTGACCAATTTCAGTAGGACACACTTCAAGTCTATGATTAACTAATTCTCCACTTTTTGTTGCAATGGTAATTTGCCTCCACCAATAAACTTTTTAACATACCAGAATATTTTTATTTAAATTTTAGTTTCCACCAATTTTGCCTTAACATAATTCTTAAAATGAGAAAGATATAAATTAAAAGATGAGAAAAGTTACAATATTATCTAAAAGGAAAAACTAGAACTAGAAAATGCGAATTAAATTTAAGTAAGAATTAAGTTTCAGTTTTGAAAACGTATTTGATGGTTAAAAAAGAGAAAAAATTGTTTTGTAATATTTGTTCTATCTTCAATTATTTCGCTTTCTTATTGTTCTTAACCATGTGAATTTCCACCAAAAAAAAGGGAAAAAAAACATGTGAATGAGTATGATATGTAAAGAAAATGTGTAGCAATACTAGGATTGTTTGCCTCTAATTATTTACAAAACCTTTTTTGATTAAATATTTAATTAAATTAATGAATATTATTATAAAGTAAATGGAAGAGTGTAAAAAATAGTTTTGCTCTAACTACAACTAAATTGACATTGAAGATAAAAATTAATAAGTACGTAAATTTTAAAAAATATGTTTAAAATGATCTTTAGTAAAGAGGAGTTTTAATTAGTTACAACCTAACCCTAACATGCATCCAAAGAATACTCTTAAATAATAAGGTGAGTGATATAATTAAGATGCATGATTATCACACAATTTACCCCCAACTTGATACATAATTGATGAAGGATGATTTTCAACCTCAATCGTTGAACGCCTCACATCATTTCCTATAATTCAATCAACGTTTAAATGGAAATACGTTGACCAACCTGACTATGCATATGGTGTTTTTAGCGGCATGGATTTTGTCCGCCTCCCTTAAGGTCCGCTGGTTGTAATCAGGGGGCAGACTCATCAACACCGAAAAGAGATTTACACTTTTTGAGGAACACTTTTTGTTTTTCAGCGCTGATGTGTCTGCCCCCTAATGCCCAACGGACCTCAGGCATTTGTTGGGAGGCAAACAAAATCAGTAGTGCGTTTTTAGGGTTTGGGTTGGCTAATCCTGATTTGGTTTGTCTTGCAACGGATCTAACTCAACTGTTTTCTATATCACGCTCACAAATTTTGATCCGTTGCCACTTCTACTCGTATGATTGATATTTTGCACCGCAACAGCCATGAGGTTGTGGTTAGTATTGCGTGAACCTAGCATATTCTATTTTTTTTTTTTCTAGTTTAAGTTTTAGTTTCCAATAAGAGTCAACAATGCTTTTTAGTCTTATTATAGTGGAATGAGATATCTTGTGTAAAATAGGCTACTAGTTACATGAGTAGAATGTGAAAATGAATAGAAAATAGTAGCATTTAAGATAAAAGAAGAAATTATGCTATAATTTGTAGTTGATTCAGATTAATAATTTGATTTGAAACTCATGTTCAATTCTACAACTTACTAACATTTGGCTATAGCAGGTAGCTTGTTCTTGGAAAAAATAGTTAGGATCTTTTATTTTTATTTTTTGTTTTCTTCTCAATGAATGTCACATGTCTAAATGCTCACTGTAAGAGAGTTCTCTTTTAGAAAACTAGAATCTCAACAATACACTATATTTGCAAACAATGATATGAAAAAACATAAAAAAAATATAAGTAAAATGGGAATAGAAGTTATTGTCAACACAAATTTTGTGTTTGGAATAAACGCGAAAAGTGAAGATAAATTATAATTATTGAAAATATGGTAACATCTCTCTCTTTGGTTACACTTTTTGTATGAGCATAGACATCTGATTAATAATTGACTTTGAAGATCGATGAGAGTTTGACAACGTATTATTCTTTTTCAAATGTGTTGGCATAGCTTTTTTTTCATTCCAGGCTTCGAGCTATATCAAGTATGAAGAAAATACTGTGTTCTTGCACTCAAGACCATGTGTGGTGTGTTTCTGAGATTGCAAGAAGTGTTTCTCTTGAGCAACGAACTATAGTTAATTAAGAGGACAAAAAGAGTGTTTTGATGCTTCACATAAGTTGAAAGTCTTTAAGATGCTCTAGAACTTTGGAGCTTTGTATTGTCTCTATAACTTTCTTTTAGTTTGAAGACTTCTAAAAAGGTCATCTATTCTTATATGAAAGAATATTTATAAACCTTGAGGTATGATTTATCTGCACTATTGATTAATTGTTGATTGGATTTTCATACATTTTATGTCTTATTGTTTCTCCTTTTGAACAGGTAACAATATAAAAAATTATTTTATATTATTTAATTGGTATATTTTCCTTTATTTTCTCTAAAATATAAATTTAAGTAGATCTTCCATCATGCAGGTTCCACATAGACAATGCTTTGGATTTGAGCATATTAATAAGCTGAACATATAGGCTATGTGGTCCTTGAGTTAATGTTTACAAACCTAAAACCATGGCTTAATAGAATTGTCTTGTTCACTAGGCTTAATTTGTTAATGCAAAGCCTATTTGAACCTTTGTAAAAATTTATGAGTGTATAAGACTGTACAAATTTTAGGTGCCTACAATTAAATTACCGATGTGATCATACTATGGAAAGAAAAGTAAGGGTCAGGATGTAGGCCCCCTCATAACTAATAACCATGGGAGAAAGAAATTTCATTTGTTGATATAAATTATTAGTTATTAGTAATCGTTATAAAGTATTACATCTTTTAACTTTTTGTTTAAATATTGCATTTTCCACTACAATTTCCCTTCGTTGGTATATATAAAGTATGACAACTTTCATTAAAAAAAATGTTTTAGGCTAGCTTATTAAACAATTAAAGGTTAGCTTGACCTACCAAAAAAATGCATATAAATTAGCCTAATAACCAAGAAAAAATCATGTCAACTGTCCTTTGTAGTTTCCTTGTGTAAACAAGAAAAATCATTATAATGCAGCTAGCATATCTATTGTTGTAACCTTTCGAGTACATATATTCATTTATTTATATATAATACATTACCGTATATTGAACTTATCTTTAAAAAAAATAGTAAATATAAGAGTTAGTTATCAATGGTGGAACCAACTTGGTTCCTTAAAATATAATTAGACAAGGACACTTATTTGTTCATAAATAATAATCTTAAAGGGTCTAAAAATATTTACTTTAGAAGTAAGTGTTCATACTTTCTCCATTAATTGTAGTAAAGTAAATCATATCAATGATTATATTTATTTTGTTGTAAAAAAATCATGTATAAAAAAATAATAAAAAAAACTATTTTGAGATGGAATTCTAGCTAAAATTAAGAGAAGCAAAATTACTTGTTAAAATCTCTCTTAAGAGGTCAAGCCCACATTTTTCTAATTTTTACTAAGCATTTTTAAACCTATCAACAATATCATGTTCTTGCTCTTAGAAATTTATTACAATATATTATCATTAATGGCGCATGAGCAGTTTTACTTAGTGTATGCAAATAAAGTCCTAGAAGACAACAAACATTACTGTCATTCATGTTTTAATGGTTGCTATCCACTATAGTTGTAAAGTTTGTAATATTATTTAATAATTCAACATACATACATACATACATACATACATATATATATAAAACAACAACAACAACAACAACAAATTGTCTTATCCCAACTATTTG
>JAOXJP010051455.1:0-16001 GCA_025762735.1 Platanus orientalis
TTAATTTATTATTTTAATTTGGGAAAAATTAAAAATTTTTTTTATTTTTTCTTTTAACCCCCACCCCCCCCCCCCCGCCCGGTCTAGGAAAAAACTTGGAATTTCACCCCAAAGATCATTACCTCTCAAAATCTTACGAACAAGACTTTACATATCAGCACAAAACCCTACTTTAACAAAACCACAAGGAAACCTTAAAGTACCCATGAAATGAACCCAAACAGTTTTGGTCAGCAGGCCACAAATCGGGTAAAAACTTTTCCGGATCACACAAAAGGGTTGCACATTGGGTTGCTTTCAGATTGAATTTGAGACATTGCAACAGTAAACCACCAAGTGAACGGGCACCAGAAAAAAGAAATATCATCACCTTCATATAAGAATTTGTGATTACAACTTGAAGGAGAAACATGTCTTTCTCATGGTTATATACTCATTGGCTTTCAACCTATAGTTTCTTTTATTTCATTTTCTTAATAACTTTCATGTGTTATCACAACCTAAGGCAACATTTAAACTACTGTTGTACGTTGACAATACAAGGGGAACTTTATTTAGGTGGGAAATTTGTGATATAAATGTAATGGACTTTAATTCCTTATTAAATACCAACATGATAGATGAGCTATCTTTTTCCTTGCATATATATATATATATATATATATATACAAAAAATAGATACCCTACTTTTTGTCGTTAATTATGTTCTATCAAAACTTTTTATTTTTTTTGTCGTTATGCTGAGGACATGAAATTTGAAATTTGAAAACGTTACCTCCAAATTTGAATTGATTCAGGAGAAGCTTGAACTTTTCTCAACAAAACTTTAGTCCAACATTGGATAGGAAGAGATAGTTTTGTGAGCATATAAGTAAAGGTAGGAACTTAAATGGGTAGGGACCCATGACAGAGAGAGGTTGGTGGGGGGTGTTTGTTTGTGTCATGCGCATGCCCGCACCGAACTGAGTTGAGTTGTGTCCTGCCATAATGTGGTGCAGTGTGGTGCATGTGTTACACTTGTACATACTCATTAATTTAATTTTTTGATTATCACTAATAATTTTAATTAATTAAATTATTTTAATTACGAAGAGACAAACTTTTAGTACATGTACTTAAGAAAAGTTTTGAACCTTGAGTATGTCTATTTATGAAGATTCATAATGGTTGATGTAATCCAAAAGGCACAACTCTTCATATAAGAGTTTATAATCTATATGAATTGTTATCAACCAAAAGTTGTTTCCTTTTTGCTTAAGAAGAAACATCACATTCCATCAAGACTTTGTATTATCTATTTAAGAGAATGACCTATGCACAGAGGAGCATACCTATTCTGATCTCTTCCTAAGTTGAGGAACTTACTGTTAGTTCTAAAGAGCCTTTTTAGGACTGTAAGAATTTCTTGAAGAAGAATAAATCGTTGAATCTTGATGAAGAGATCTGAATAGAGGCAATGAGCAAGAGAACCGAATGGGGGTGATATCAGATTTAAGAAGAGTGTCCTTGCATATGCCTCAGTCTACAAACACTCAAATCTATTAAGTCATTCAAATTCTCTTCATTTTCTATCAAACTTATTTCGCGAAAACTTTGCATAGGTTTCTATTTTCTTAATTACAGAATCAACAATCTTAAATCTGAATAATATGATTACAAAGTTCACAAAACTTGAACTATTTAATGGTGCACATTTCAGACATTGGCAACAAAAACTATATTTTATTTTGGATTCTATGAGTATCATTTGTCCTATTTGAATCTATTCCTTTTGAGAATGATGATCAATTAGAACCCACAAGGTATAGGGTTAATGTAGCATGGGATAAGGCTGATAAACTTTACAAAAATTATACACTGAGTGGATTATTGAATGATTTATATGATATCTATTATCACTTTACTCTCGTAAAAGAAATCTGAGATAATTTAAGTAAAAAGTATTGTCTGCTGATGAGAGTAATTAAAAAAATATGTAGTTGGACATTTTATAGATTTCAAGATGATGGATGAAAAATCCGTCATGGATCAGGTACATGAATACCAAAACATCTTGAATGAAATATTAAGAGAAGGAATGAAAGTGGATGACACCTTTCAGATTGCAGCATTTATTGAGAAATTACCCCCATCCTATAAGGAATATAGGGGTTCTCTTAAACATAAGAGAATAAAAATTTCATTAGAATATTTTGAAATTCTATCCTAGTATGATCCTAGAGGGGGTGAATAGGATCTTTACAAATTCTTACAATTTCTTTTGATTCAATTGATGTTTTTATCAAGTTAATTGCAATTAATCCAATTACCAATAATATAATTACTTAGGTTCAATTCTAAGAATGAAGTTTCAAATCAATAAACTAGCTACCACGAGTTCACTAGTGTGCTTGACTATGCTAGTTTCCAAATTCAACCAAGATGATTGTCCATAATTTAAAACATGGAAATCATGATGCAAAGACAGCCATGCAATTTATAAGGACACAAGATGTATAGTGGTTCGACCCTCAGTTCTACATCCACTTTCCAATACTCATGGTGGGGTGTGTTGATTTTTATTAATAGTTGTACTAACTATTACAAGAGAAATCAATTAAACTTACAAATCATGCTTAGTTGAGCATGTACTCCCTCCAGTGTCTCTGGTGGAGGTGTTTGTGCACCCAGTGTCTTTGGAGAGTTGTCAAGCTCAAATTTGGCTTCCTTGTCTCCGAGGGAAGCTCCAAAATGGTAGAGAAATTGAGTGGTTGTTATGGTGCTCAGCCTCTAATGTAGGTAAGTTTGACTATTGTTTTCACACCTTATGTAGAGCTCCAATGGTCTTCCCAAGAGGGTGCAGCTCTCAAGAGGCTTCTTGATGTCATCAAGAGCCCAACACTTTCACTTGGTGCAGGGATTTGCCAATCGTAGGCTCCCTAAGTCACTCACACCTCTTCAAGTAGATTTTCCTATTATGCTCAAGAACACCCTTCAAAGGTTTGATTTTAAGGAGGATTTCCTTTGTATATTGCTCAAGACTTCAAACAAATCTCATGGAGGGTGATTAAACTTGTTCTTCAAACAAGTAATGTCTTTACACAAGAGTTCAAACCCATTTGGGACTCCAATGGTCAAAAATAAGGATTGAAAATATGACTGTTGGAAATCTTGGAATTTTTGACTACTTGAAAAAAAATTTGATCGCTTGAAAAAAAAATTTCAAGTGTTTGAGCTTCACTCATGTTTCCCGCAAGAAAAACTCCTCTCAGGTGTTTTTCAACATGAGCACTCAAAAATATTTTTGATTTCTCGAATGGGTTCGAGCACTCGAAAGTTTTTTTGACTGCTCGAAAATTCCCTGTCCAGTTTTTTAGGTTTTAAGGCCTTAGGATTTTTGAGCAACCATTCCGAGGGTCATGTAATGGTCTTTTACGACTTCCTAAGGTCAAACCATGGTCTGGAGGGTCTTATGAGAAATCAACGACCAACCACTTGAACCTTTACCTAGTTTACCTATTTTGGTTCAATTTTGAAGTACTGGCGGTCTTCATACGTGACTCACATAAGCTCCCATATACATTTTACAACACAACTCATAGCCTATACACCACCTAGGCATTGGAATGGAATTGACAATACAGTATAGCTTAACAATCTCCCCCATTGTCAATTCCATGAAAAAACAAAAAAATATAAAAATTACATTATTGAAGTAAGTGGACTCAATTACAGAAAAAAAATGCAACATGCTCCCCCTTGGTCCTTGGGCTTGTCAATCCTACCATCCTGCATCACACTACATAAACACCTTTCTCATATGCCAATATATAGTATATAGCAGCTGAAATATGCAATGTGTGTGAGTAATGCTATACATGCTTCATGTGGTTTAAATTTTTTTAAATTCTAGGATACTTGCACTCTCTTTAAGTAACATTTACTCCCCCTACATATCATTTCATTTTGCCAATATGTTCTCCTCCTTTTTGTTAGGAATTGGCAAGAGGAATGAGATCATAGATGGACCAAACATGTATAAATAAGTACATAGGATAGGAGCTAAAAAAATTTCTAATGACATATAACAGTGTGCCAAACATGTCTAAGTGGTCAAAGTAATCTAAAGAAGATGAAGCATATATATACCAGATTACGATGACACATGGGAGAACAATTCATACATGAAAAGGAAAACATTAAGCTCAAAGATTGAGAATCAACCACTGAGTATCATTAATAAACAGGAAGATACATCAGTAAGGGACCAGCCACTACAGATAGATAACAAAGATTACAAAACATGTCCCAAAATACAAAATGGGCACCCAACAAGTGGCACCCCATAAAAAACATTAAATCTAAAAACCCTAAAGCTAGGCCTACTCAATTGAGGCCAACATCTCCTCCAAAAGCAGGAACATCCCCTGCAGCCCCATCACCATCCTCTTTATCTATGTCACCAAATGGATCTCAGGTCATGGCAAGATCGTTTGATCATCGTACTCAAAGTTGTTGTCCACTGACTTCACGAAAGAGGCCATGCTAGTCGAGTTCTTGTCAGTCCTGATCTGACGCTGCTCCATTTTTTGAAGAACTGTGGCCATGGGTTTCAATACATTTAACAGTCTTCATAATGGAGAGAGCTGTAGATGTGCCTTTCTTAGGACCTTGGAAAGGTCCAAGTGTGACTTTTTGCATCCTTTTCACTAAGGTTTCTGAAATGGGCTCCATCTAGGACTCATAATCATAGCCTAGGGAGTTTTCCACCTTCAACTTCTGTAGAATTAGCATAATAAAGACCCTAAAGGGAAGGGGAATCCTAGTTGACTCTCTACCTGCCTCCTCCATCATCTCCCAACAAATGATGGAGGGAATATCGATAGGTCTCTGCTACAGGACACAGTCAGTTACATAGACCATTTTGGGTGCATGTTGCAACTATGATGTGTTGGCAATAGGTTATACGTGAAGATCAAGCTCAAAACCTTAGCCAGTTCGTGGCATGACTTGGAAAGAAGGGTCTTCTAGTAGTGATGTTTCTCTCTAGTCAGCCTCTCGGACATGTCAACCAACAAATCTTCATCCTCATCAAAATTCAGAGGGAATGGGGTAGAGTCCTCAGGTCTCCCAATTCCAAACATGTCAGCAATGAGCGATGGTTTCACTTCAACCCTCTGTCTATAGGCTTGGGTCTTGAGAACCAGTGTTGCAATTCCGTTTATGCATGTTGGTATAAAATAAGAGAATGGATTCACGATGGACTTCACCTTGAAGTTTGGTTACGAGAAGCCAACCCCATCAATCAAAGTTGAAATAGAATTTAAATTTCCTCAAAACTTCTACCCTAACAAATTGTTCTAGAATAAGGGAACGATGAAAGAAATAGTTAAGATAAGATACCTTCCACTCAGGACTGTAGAATCTTAGACTCATAAGTGCTTGAGAGGATGAGGTGACTGTTTTCCCTTTCTTCTTTGCTGGTTGGGCCAGTTCCTTGTCCTTACATGCTCATGGTGCCATTGTAACACGATTTTGTGGCAATAAAGAGTAATCTCACACGGAATCCTCAAGGAATGGTTAGTAGAAGCATGAGGAAGAGAGTTTTGGCCAAAGAGAGGGGTTTTATTGAAAAACCAAAATGCTCACAGGGTATGTATTGAATGTGGGAGATTGAACCACCATAGCTCAAGCGGTCAAAATTATTTTTGAGCGATCAAAGATGGTTTTGATCAGTCGAAATGTGTAGATTCTGATTTTTACTCAACACTGCTCCCCTGCCTTTCCATGGGTTCCTTTTCTAGATTTCATTATTTTCCATGCTTTTCTAATTCTCTTTTATTCACTCAACTTATGTAGATCATGATTGGCGTGATGTGGTATAGTCATCCAAGGTCATATGGCCATACAGTCCATCATAGTTCACACATACCTATGGAACTTCTTAAGTGTGAAAACCTCTTTGAGTCCAAGGGTTTGGTGAGGATATCAGCTAATTGATCTTCTATTTCACATATCTTATAGATACTACTTTTATTTCAACCAGTTCTCTAATGAAATGGTGTCGGATGTCTATGTGTTTTGTCTTAGAATGTTGAACTAGGTTCTTCAAGATTTGGAATGCACTCGATTTGTCAATGAACAAACTCATGGTGTCTTGATTCAACTCATAATCTTTTAACATTTGTTTCATTTATAAAATTTGAGTGCATTGACTCCTAGCTGCGATGTATTCGGATACGGCTATCAATACTGAGATGGAATTTTATTTTCCACCATGCCAAGACACAAGGCAATTGCCTATGTAGAAAAATCCACTACTTGTACTATTACAATCATCAACATTTTTAGCCCAGTTTGAATCTAAGTACTTAAAATTATAGTGTTTGTATCAAATGGGTACCATAGGTCATAGTTTAGAGTACCAATGATGTATCTTATAATTCTCTTGGCCGCTTTGAGATGCGATTCTTTAGGTATTGCTTGATATCGATCACATGTACCTATTCTAAAGGAGATGTCTGGTCTGTTTGTTGTTAAGTAGAGCAAGCTACCTATGATACTCCTGTACAAGGTCATATCTACTTCTACTCCATTTGGATCTTTAGTGATTTTATTACTAGTACTTATTAGAGTATTGGCTGGTTTGAAATCTTGAAGACTAAACTTAGAAACTAGGTCCTTTGCAAATTTAGACTGACTCAGAAATATTCCATCATTTGTTTGTTTCATTTGCAATCCAAGAAAGAACCTAAGTTTTCCTTTCATTCTCATTTCAAATTCAAGTTTCATTGTTTGGGCAAAGCCATGAGACATCTCCTCACACATTGACCTAAAAATAATGTCATCCACATAGATTTGTATTTTGAGTATATGACTATCATTCTTTTTTACAAATAATGTTTTATCTACACTCCCCCTATCAAACTAGTGGTCTAGCAGGAATCCCGTGAGCCTCTCATACCAAGCTCTAGGGGCTTGTTTCAGCCCATTGAGTACCTTCTTAAGTTTGTATACATGGTTAGGTAGGTGTGGATCAACAAATCCATCAAGCTGTTCCATATATACCTCTTCTTGAAGGACACCATTCAAAAATGCACTATTGACATCCATTTGATATAGTTTGATCTTTAAAAAGAATGAAATGTACATCAAAATCTGAATGAATCCAATCTAGCAATTGGGCATACCACTTTGCTACTAATCTAACATTGTTTCTAGTCATTGTGCCATGTTCATCATACTTGTTCTTGAAGTTCCATTTAGTTCTAATGACTTTTTTTTTGGTTGGTATTTTTGTGAGATACCAAACATCATTCCTCTCGAGTTGATTGAGCTCTTCTTGTATGGTATTGATCCAATCTAGATCAAGTGTCTCTTTTACTTTCTTGGGCTCAATCTTAAAGGTAAAGCATAAGTGGCTAATGATATTTTCTATTTGCCTATGTGTTATATCTAAGGTAGAATATTCTTTGGTGATTCTTTTATCCTTGGGTTATGTCTCAACTTCTTTGTTAGATTCATGTCGGAAGAAAGTGTCTTCTTTTTGTTCATGAGAAGTAAGTTGAGGTACTTCCTCAATCTCATCTTGTCTTTTCTCATGATCATCAATAACCAAATTGATGGATTCTTCCAAGGTTAGAGTTTATTTTTATTAAAGACTCTATATGCTCTACTTCTAGTGGAATATCCTAGGAATATAGCTTCATCACTCTTGGAATCAAAATTTTAAGGTTTTCTCTATCCCTCAAGACATAACAAGTGTTTTAAAATACTTTGAAGTATTTTACATTTAGCCTTTTGCAATTCCAAAACTCATAATATATTTTGGTTGTATTAGGTCTTAGATAGACTCAGTTTGAGACATAACATGCGATGTTAACCACCTCAACCTAAAACCTCTCGGCCATGTCTAGTAAGGTTATATTTTTCCACTTAGCAACCCTATTTTGTGGAGGATTTTTTAGCACAAAAAATTTATGTTAAACCCCTATTTTATCACACCATTTTGAGAATTTTTTATTCTCAAATTCTCCTTCGTGGTCACTCCTAATTCTTCTTATGGTGAGTTCGTTTTTAGTTTATGTTCTCTTGCATATATGTGTGAACTCATTGAATGCTTCCATTTTTTCTCTTAAGAATGCTACTCATGTATACCTAGAGAAATTATCAACTACTACCATAAAATATATCTTTCTACCTAGACTTTTCATCCTAGTTGGACCAACTAATTCCATGTGTAAGAGCTCAAGTGGTCTAGATGTCCTAATTTGATTTACCTTTTTATGTGGGACCTTGGTTTTCTTCCCTAATTCACAACCTTTGAAAATTGGATTGTCAACCTTGTTTAAGCTAGGTAATCATTTGACTAGTTCTTTTTAGATTAACCTAGCAAGGTCTTTATAGTTGATGTAACCTAACTTTTGATGCCAAAGGTTTGTCTCGTCGTCTTGGGATATAAGACACACTTTTGAACCATCTTTGATTGATTCTATTACATTACAATTGTCACTAGTCCTTACTCCCTTTACAAGTATTTGCTCACCTTCCTTGTCTTTTATCTCACATCTATCCTTTGCAAATTGGACTACATAACCTTTGTCACAAATTTGACTTATGCTTATCAAACTGTACTTGGGACCTTGCACATAAAGGACATCATTTAGTTTAGAAATTGTGGGTACCTCTATGGTTTCCTTTCCAATAATATTTATAGAATTCTCATCACCATATGTGACACTTCCTTCTGAAATTCTATCCTAGAGTGGGGGGTGAATACGATTAATTGTAAAATGCTTGACCTTTCTCAGTTTTCAAACCAACTTTACTTTCTTGGTTATTAAGATTAACGATTAACGTTTGCAAGATTGACCAATTGACTTATCCTCTCGAATATAGTTTAATTAACGCAATTAATACACTAAAGTATTCATAGGTGTGTTTATCATAGTAAGCACAATGTAAAGAGATCACAAACAACCACAAGACACAATATTTATAGTGATTCGGCACTATGGCCTATGTCCACTCCTAAAGCTTAACATGAGCTTTTCGTATTTTTATTCAGATTAAAATATAGAAAATATAGGTAAAAATTCACACAAAAACCTTTCTACTTGCTGTGCAAGCACTAACACTCTATGTCTCCAAAGACTATAATGCACCTTCCGCTGTCTTCGGTGGAAGGGACTTAAACAGTAATCAATAAGATGAATGTAGGTTTACCTCATATAGGTTGATTTTGCTAAGTATACCAGTTGTGGATGCTCCTAAAGTGAGCTGATGTGCCTTTTCTTCCATATATTTGAGCACCGCAGAGATTGCTCTTTGTTGCCTTGTAAATCGTCGGTTTCCTCTCAACAGATAACCAATGTTGTCTCCCCTTTAGATATTCAATATAGGAATCAAGGAGGAGATCACATAAAGTGATTTTTCAGTAGTACAAGGTCTTTCACATAATAAAAATCTAGGTTTTTTGGCTTTTAGACTAGTCACACTTTTTAGACAATAATATTCTTTTTGCATAGATCTCTCTCCCTCAACCTTGGGTATTCTTACCCTTTTATAGAGCTAAGCCTAGTCTTAGTCTATAGGATTAGAACTTTTTCTAACAAATAAATGATGAGAATTCTTGGATTAAAATCTCCATAAATATGAAAGATTTTTCTGAGATTTGTGAGCATGATCGATCACGAAAGTGTAATCGATCTAGCTATGGAATCACAACTTTCGAGAGTTTTGTTTTTAGCTTGAAATCCTGTTTGTGATTGATCACAAAATTGGTGATTGATCAAGCCGTGATCGATCACCAATCTTAGGATCAATCAGGGGACATTTTTCTTGAATTTTTTTTGTCATCAGATTTTTGAGTTGGTTCTTTTTTCCCCAATGTTTTGGGATGAACATAAATTTCCTAAGACCCATCTTGCTGCCTCACACTTCCCTATTGATTTTATTTCATAAGTTTTTAGTGCATTGTGCATAGTGTTGGTATTTATGAGGTTGTGTTTGTCATGAACATTACTTATGTTTTTGTCTTTGGCATATCTTATCTTTGACATCATTGTCAGAGGTCTTCTTCTTGATTCTTGGTCTTGTTCCTCACATCCTTTGAATTGTCATTGTCTTGGGTCTACAGGTCTTTAGTCCTCCATTTGTCTTATTGCTTGTGGGCATGGGACTCTTATCAGACTTTGATACAGTATATTACAACTCATTTGTTTTGTTCATGTGATTGACAATTCATTTCTTAACAATCTCCCCATTTGTCAATTCCATGGAAAAACCTTTTAGGACCCTTTTACATACCTAACCAACCTTACATCGGACCAAGATAGATACAATATCGTTATTACATACAGACCCATACAAGAAAAGTAAAAAATAGAACTCAATTGAATGCTCATTAGCAAAAGATCTCATTTCACTTTCAATATCTAAAAACATGCACACATTCACAACACAGATACCTTCTTCAAGCATAGTGAGTCCAAAAAAACAAGGTGGTAAAAATTGCTTGATGTGTTAATAGTGAAAAGTGAAATACAATGTATATATTCCTCTTTTGTAATTATTATCTTTTGTAGTTCTAGGCACATGCTAGTTTTTAGTTTTTCTCATGCTAGTTTTTAGTTTTTACTCCCCTTAACCTACTTTATTTTTTCTCCTTTTTTCCATGTAATTGCAAAGAGATAGTAATGAACACATGTCATTAAAAAGGTAGGCAATATCATTGATTCACAAAAATATACATCCAGTACATAACTAAAGATTAAACATAAGGTCTCAAAATATAAGTGCAGAAAAAAGAAAACATGTACAGTCCACAGAAAAGAAACATCAGCCATTAGACGATAACCATCACTCATCAGATTCTTCTTCTCCTTCCTCATCCTCTTCTTCCTCATCTACATCTTTTCCTCATTTTCTTCCTCCTCATCTCCCAATTCTTCCTCATTTACATGTTCCTCGCCTCCATCCTGGTCCTCAGATTCATCCTCACTAAGGGAGATAAGCAAGATGGGGTCCTCATTTTTAGGCTCTTCTTCACTTTGGTCAGAATATTTTGCAGAAGGTCGACCATCCTCTTCTTTGTAGAGATAGAGGCGGAGCAAGCTAAAGGAGCATGGAAGGCAATGCCAGCAAGCTGATCCCTAGTAGTGTCCAGAATGTGCATCCTCTAGAGTGTGCTCAACCCAATAGGAGGAGTCCGGTGAGCATGTACGCTATACTGTAAGGGTACCTTCTATCCTTTCAGGATTTGAGATATGAGGATAGAAAAATGTAGGCTGCCTATGGGATGATCAGCAGTGGCTGCCCTCAAGAAGATGAAGCAGATGATCGAAGGGAGATCAATACAATTCCCTTCTAGTATGGAGTCAATCAGGTAGGCCATATTGAAAGTGAGGCCACTTTGATGTGTCGTAGGAAGAAGGATGTAGGTGAAAACATAAAACAGGAACTGCACGGCCGGCTTACAGTGATTCTTGTCAAGCTTAGTGGTCTATCTGATGGTCCTCCTACATAGACGCATTGTCATTGCCGCCTTGTCCTCTTTAGACATATGTAGAGGAGGAAACCAGAGTGCATTTGGGATCCTCAGAATCCCCAAAAAGGTCATGACAAAGTCGGGATTGATCGCAATCGGGATCTTATAGACGGAGGAATAAACAGAATATACTAAAAAATTCTCATTGAAAATATTTGAGTAGAAGACTTGAACGACTTCATCGTGGATGGGTCCCTTGAGCAAAAACAATGGCAACCACCCGCGAGCATTGATATGCTCGTAGAGTTGGATGGTCCGGAGGGCATCAAGAGCCAGGGTCCTCTCGATGACTAAATCCCTTGTAGAGAAGGTGGCTTCATAGCGAGCCTGACTCAACTCATTCTTGAAAGGTGAGTATGAACCACCTTTCTATGTCTTCGATCTTTTAATTGGTGGTCCTCGAGAACTTGTTAGTTCCTTTCCCTTGAAACCACCATGCTCGGAGCCAGAAGCATCCTTGGAAGCATTCTTTTTCCCAACAGTCTTGTAGCAAGGCAGGATAATGAATTGGTAAGGGAATGATGGATAAAGGCTAGGGTTATGGTTTCTAAGAGAAGAGGGGATTTTAGGGTTCTTAGAAAATAAGAAATGAACAATTTTTTGGGGTTTTATATCCGTCTGAAACTGGCACTCACAAATCCTGGAGCCATTAAATTCATAGCCCTGGTCGATCACACATTTTTCATGATTGATCACCCTTGATTGATCACCAATCTTGTGATTGATCAAGGATCACTTTCCCTACTCCTTCATAGATCCTCTCCCCCTCTATTGTTTTCCTTAGTAGTCACCTCATATGCCCCCCATTTCCCATTTTTCAATTACCTTATAAAGTGCATAGACCAATAGCACTTTAGAGGTATTTGAACCGATGAAAATCAAGTGGTTTTGTTAGGATGTCAGTAAGCTAATCCTTGATTTTTATGTAGGAAAACAACATAGTCTTGTTCTCCACCAATTCCTTAATGAAATGGTGTCGGATATCAATATGCTTGGTTCTTGAGTGTTGAACTGGGTTCTTAGAGACGTCAATTACACTCTGATTGTCCACAAACAAGCTCATTGTGCCTTGTGCAATTTCATAATCCTTAAGCATTTGCTTTGTCCAAAGAAGTTGAGTACATGCACTCCTAGTTGCAATGTATTTAACTTTTATGGTTGACAATGAAATAGAGTTTTGTTTCTTGTTATGACAAGAGATAAGACTATTTCCAATATTAAAAACACCCTCCACTAGTGCTTTTGCGGTCCTCTACACCACTAGCCCAGTCCGCATCTGAGTATCCTGCAATCTCAGGTGTGTTATCAAATGGGTAGCAAAGGCCAAAGTCTGATGTCCCATGGACATATCGGATAATCCTTTAGCCAGTTTAAGGTGTGACTCTTTTGGTGTTGCCTGATATCTAATACATGCACCCACACTAAATGCAATGTTAGGTCGACTTGCAGTAAGATAGAGCAAGCTACCTATAATGCTCTTGTAGTAGGTGGAGTCAACATCCGCTCCCCCTAAATCTTTAGTGATCTTGTCACTAGTGCTGATTGAAGTTTTAGCAGGTTTGAACTCTTGTAATCCAAACTTAAACACAATATCTTTGGCAAACTTAGTTTGGTTTAGGAAGATTCTATGAGAAGTTTGATTGGCTTGCAACCCTAGGAAGAACTTTAGTTCTCCTTCCATACTCATCTCAAATTCTGACTTCATTGTTTGAGCAAAACCGTGTGTCATTTTCTCACAGGTTGAGCCAAAAATAATGTCATCCACATAAATCTGCATTATAAGTATGTTGCTCTCTTTTCTTTTGATGAAAAGTGTCTTATCAACACTCCCCCTATTAAAGTGGTTATCAAGAAGAAATTTTGTGAGTTTTTCATACCAGTCTCTAGGCGCTTGTTTAAGACCATAAAGTGCCTTCTTGAGCCTGTAGACATAGTTAGGTAGTTGGGGATCTTTAAATCCCTCGGGTTGTTCAAAAAACACTTCTTCTTGAAGTAATCCATTTAGGAAGGTGCTCTTAACATCTATTTGATAGAGTTTAAACTTTAGGTAGTATGCAATGGATAATAAGATTCTAATGGACTCGAGTCTAGCCACAGGGGAAACTGTCTCCTCAAAATCAATGTCCTCAATTTGTGTATACCCCTTGGCAACTAATCTAGCTTTGTTCCTATTAATAGTTCCATGCTTATCTAGTTTTTTTTTTAATATCTACATTTGTGCCAATGACATTCTTGTCACTTGGTCTTTCGGTGAGGTACCACACATCATTTCTCTTGAATTGATTTAGTTCTTCTTGCATTATATTAATCGAATCTAGATCCTCTAGAGCCTCTTTTACTTTCTTTGGTTCTATTTTAGAGGTATAGCAGAGATGAATGAGAATGTTTTCTATTTGTTTCTTGGTCTTTACTCCTTGCTTTTGATCACCAATGATGTCTAAAGGTGATAAGCCATTAGTTAATCTTAAGTTCTTGGGAATGATTTCCATTTCCCCTTCTTCTTTCTCAAATTCAATATCTAAGGTTATTGTTTCTCCTTCATGTGGGGATATACCTTCTCTTTCAACATTTTTCTTAATGTGATCATCAATGACCGCATTTATGGACTCTTTAATAGTTAGTCCTTTTGCTGAAAACTTTGAAGGCAAACTCCTTGTAGAGTATCCTAGGAAAATTGCCTTATCATTGTTAGAATCGAATTTTTCTAAGTTTTCCCTATCTCTTAGGACATAACAAGTACTTCCAAATACCCTAAAATATTTTACACTTGGCTTCTTGATGTTCCATATTTCATATGGTGTTTTAGTGGTGCCTGGTCTTAGAAATACTCAGTTAGACACATAGCACACAGTATTGATTGCTTCAGCCCAAAATCTTTTGGCTCTTGTTTGCTAACATAACATTGGCCATAGCATGTAATGTCTTATTTTTCCTCTTTGCCACACCATTTTCCTAGGGTGTTTTAGGAGCTGAGAATTCATGCTTGATTTCCATTTCATCACACCACTATGAGAATTTATGGTTCTCAAATTCACCTCCATGATCACTTCTAATCCTTTTGATGGTAAGCTCCTTCTCAGTTTGCATTTTCTTGCACATGAGAATGAATTCATCAAACACTTCTGACTTCTATCTTAGGAAGGCTACACATATGAACCTTGAGAAGTCATCCACAACCACGAAAAAATATTTGTTTCCTCCTAGACTCTTTGTCCTAGTTGGTCCAGCTAGGTCCATATGAAGTAACTCCAAGGGTCTTAAAGTCCTTATTTGAGTTAGCTTCTTGTAGGAGGGTTTGGACTATTTTCCCATTTGGCAACCCTTGCAAATGGGGTTGTCAACCTTGTTAAGCCTAGGTAGATGTTTAACTAGGCTCTTCCTGCTAAGTCTGTCAAGATCCTTAAAATTTAGGTGACCCAACCTTTGATCTTAGAGAGTTGTCTCTTTAGAGTGAGAGATAAGTAATGTTCCAAAGTTATCCTTGGTTGGTTCAATGATATAGTAGTTATCACTTATTCTCAACCCAATCACAAAGGTCTTTCTTCATTCTTTATCCTTTATTTTGCATTTATCTTTTGTGAAATGGACACCATACCCTTTATCACAAATTTGACTAATGCTAATCAAATTGTGCTTCAGTCCTACATACAAGATGTCATTCAGTTTTGGAATTTCTGGAATCCCTACGGTGCTTTTTTCACAATTCTTATGAAGTTTCTATCACCAAATGTGATTCTCTCATCTTGCACATCAGCAAGATGAGAAAATGATGACTTGTCCCCAGTCATATGTTTGGAACATCCACTGTTAAGATACCATCTTGAGGTGTTCCCAGCTCTTAATGCCGTATGAATGACAAGACATTTGTGGTTATCATTTTTCACCTAAATCCTTTTGGTTTTGGATTGAGCTAGTTTGGACATCCTCTTCTTGTGTTCAAGGTTTTCATTTTCTACTTTTTGAAAGTAGCTCCTCTTCCTAGCTCTTCTATCATTTTGGCTTTTTTTTTTTTTGAATCATTAGAGCCTTTAAGTCATTTAACCTCTTTCTATAGTCTGCTTTCATATGACCTTTGATTCCATAGTAGTAGCATGTAATAGATGGTCTATTAGAGATGGAGGCATAAGTAGGATCATACCAGTTCTCTTTCCTTTTATCATTGTTGATAGAATTTTTGTGTTTGAATGGGGGATTTTGATAGTACCAATCATACATTCTTCCATTATTGTTCAAACTTCTTTTGATAGAAGTCAATTGGTTTCCATAAAACATTTTTGATCTCGATGAGGATACATAATGTGTGTCCCTGATATCTCCCTTAGAGAATGAGGTTTGCCCTTTCTCAAAGCTCCTTGGCCTCAAAATTGGAAATTGACCTAAAGGGATTTTCACTTCTTTTCCTTTAGAGGAATGAAAAGTCTTTCCAACATTAGTGTTGGACTGTTGTTGAGCGACTTGGGGTGAGGCGTCTGCC
>JAOXJP010051465.1:0-30292 GCA_025762735.1 Platanus orientalis
ATTTAGAATTGCAACGCAAGAGGAGGAAGAAGAAGAAGGGCTGAGAGGTTTGACGGTGAGGAAGCCATTAAAATGCTCCCTATTTATAACTTGCTCGTTTTCCTATTTCCTCTCTCACTTGGACTTGGATTCTCACTTGGACTAGGAGGAAGATGTTTCTACGCGTGGGTGATGAAAGCATTTGGTCCCTAATTGAGAACGGAGAGGCACCAAATTCAAAAAAATCATAACGTGTCAACCTGTGGTGTGGTGACTCGGGGGACAAACGAAATTGGGTGGAGGAAGATCCTTTTCCGAGCTCCCAACTTAACAAGGACTTCTATCTAGGCGTACAAATTATCCCGTTAAATATCCGCATCCAGTTCATATCGAATCCGCCTAAAGCAAATACGTAATTAAAGTATATCAGTTTCATTTAAATATATGTTTATAAACAAACTAGCAGGATATATTAATTCAATCCAGGGGTGGCAATGTTTGACACGACCCATGAATTTGACACGAGCACAACACGAATTTAGCAGAGTTAGGGTTTACCGTAATTCTTGTTGACCTGATTAACCCATAATCAACCCGAATTAACCAATTAATTATTCATGTTGGGTTAATTAGACTTACTTCATTCATATAATTAAATGATATTTTTATCCAATATAAATTTACATTTTAAATAGAAATTAAATAATTAAAAAAAATAAAAGTTATATTGGTATATATGTGTATAGGAGGAAGCCTTGCCTAAAGGTTGCAATTTATTGAATTCACCCCTCATTGTCTCATTTATTAAATGGGTTAAAATGGATCAGGCTTATGTCAATCTAACAGTCTGTTTATTAAATAGGTTATGTGAGTCGTGTCATGTTTGGAATATGATTAATAAATGGGTCATGTTTGGGTTGACCCATATAATCATATGCCCTTAACTCGACGCGACACAAACATGACCCGCCAACATGAATTGACAACCCTAATCCAATATAGTTAAACATCTGTGTGTTTGGGATTCATCTATAGGCTGCATGCTATAGGCTGACACATCAGTGTTTGGAATATAAAGTGTCAAAAAGGGGAGCAAATGTTTTGTCCAGGATTTTGTTTTTCCTACTGTGTCCTCTCACCTCCTCTCACCACGTGCTGATAAATGACGGTTTTTTGAATTTGGTGCCGCTTTTAAGTAGGGAGAAAATATTCATTTGAAAACTTTCTTTTTTACGATTTTATCATGATACACCCCAATTTTATGGGTGCTGAAACAAAAAAGTGTACAACTGACGTTTGCACGATTGTAATTATAAATAGAGTCATGTACAAGTACAAAAGTCATTCTGACCACCTATCAGTGGGATGCACGTATTAGCTTGATGCACGACTATTATATTCAGTTGCTTACAGTCACCACTGTATAAATAGGTGCACAACTACTTAGCATCCAGACATTTGGAGTTGCTCACAGAGAAAACTGCAATCACACACAATGAAACCAAAAGTTAGAATCCAATTCTAATTATACCAATAATGGTTGTGTTGTATAGCCACGACACTAGTAGACTCCTTAGACATCAAAAAGTCTAATGAAAGTATAATTTTACATAAAAAAAAGCCCCGATGTGTATAGGCTTGTGGGATAATACATTCTCACACCAAAGAAGACTCTTCATGTAATAAGAAGTTTCTTATAGGGACTCTAACTCAACTCACTCATGTATCTATATATACCAGCAAAGAACTCGAAAATAACACTTTTTGGACTCTTTGTTATTGCTACTCTCAAAGTTTTCAAGTCTTAGTTCTCAAATCTAAGATAAGTGGAAGCTCTTCATCTTCTCCATCTTCTTCAAGTTTGCTGCAACAACAAGCATCTCTTTTTAAGAAGGCTGCAAGTCCATCAAACTTCTACAATATCTTTTCAAGAAGATATCATAGAAACTTGAATCTTGAAGATGTCCATGATTAAGTAAGATTAAGTGTAAAACTTAGTTTTGTTTTTAAAGTAAGTATTGTAAATTCAAAGAGTCAATACAAGAGTCAAAGTTTAGTCTTTCCAATCTTCTTCTTTCTTCGTCTTCTTTTATTTTATGCAACTTTTGCTTATTTTACAATTTCTGCAACTAGAAGTTAATCAGAGGTTTGCTACCCATAAGCAACAGTAATTAAAAATGTGGGGAGGAGATGAACCTCCTTGATATACACAAGTGAATGATTCTTCTTCCTTTAGTTGGACAACATGTTCTCACAAGTTCTTCCAAACACTGTAATTGAATTGAAGGTAATGAAGAGAATGACATGTTTAGGAGAGAAGAAGAAGAAGAAGAAGAAGAATGGGGTCTCCTTAGGGCTTTCCCTCATGCCTTTAGAGTGAGAGTATGTCCTATTTATAGATTTTTATGGAGGTCTTAGTATAAAAAGAGAGTGATGGGGTGTTATAATGGCTAAAGTAGAGAGGTGATTAGGGGGAGAATCAATGAGGTGGCTAGGTAATTAGGTGTGAGGGCAAGCGAAGTAGTAATGGAGAAGTGAGGTGGCTATATAATTTAGGCATGTGGGTGAGCAAAATAGGAATTGAGAGGTGATTAAGGGGAGAATCAATGAAGTGGCTGGGAAAATTAGGCACGGGTGGTAAGTAAAATAGAAATGGAGAGATGAGGTGACTGGACAAATTAGACATGTGGTGAGCAAAATAAGAATGGAGAGGTGATGTGGCTAGGCACGTGGGATTGAGATAAAAAATTACCAAAGAGACAAAATACGATGACTTAACCGTGCACAGTGGAATCTATGTGGTATCTAGGTGCTGATTGTACATGATAAGAATGGATAATAATACTAAAAGAAGTAAGTGGGTTGTTCTTATCACATGGCAAGCATGTGCAGACCTTGTTTTCACCTTAAAATGGAAGAGTGACACATGGCTTATTCCAAATTTCACAATTTTTAATGACTATTTGTTTCTAGGGTTTGGGCCAAGCTTTAAAAGAGTTTAGATCTAGGTTTGGAGTTGGACTGGTCCTATATTGGGCTTAGGTCATTGCGCTTTGTGGTGTACCATAATTTGGTGCACCCAAACTAGAATTTCTTATTTCTAAATTTGGAATTTTGATCAACACCCCAACTTTGATAAATTGATCATCATGGTGACATCTGATTTTTGATCTGAAATTCAAGTTGCACAATCAAAAGGTCAAGATTTAATTTCATGTGATAGAGGCTTTAAGAGTAGAATATGAAGATTTTGATCATTACCTTAAAGTTTTGAGGCATGCCAGATCTATTTATAGTGTCTTATTTATCATCTGATGGTTTCTTTTTTTAGCATTACAAGATTCCAAATAAAGTTTGAGATTCACTGAAACTGATACAAGGGATTTTGACAATCAAATGAAGAAAGTGGGTCCTACAAAGATCTTAGTGAAAAATCGAGGGTCGAATGATTTAAAAAATATGAGGTTATGTAACCACCTTGGTTTCTTAGGATGCCTAAGATCCATTCTAGAGAGTCAGTGATGCCCATTAAAAGAAACCTCTGGACCCTGTGCCAAACTTAGGTGCTAACAGATGCCATTTTTTGACGCGAGTTTTTTGTCAATGAGTGATAGAGTAGAAAGCACTAATTTTGGTCCAAGTAAGAAAATAATGATTAATTCTAAATAAGTCATGAGCCATCCAATTTTTTTTTATAAAAAAATAGTTTTCTAATTAGTATTTATTAGAGAAAGACAACCTATCGAGTCAAAAAACTCATGTCATGATAGACTATCTTTCTACATGGTTTGGTATGGGAAGTTCTACAATTTGAAGGAATTTTGAAAACTGACATCTCATGACTTATTTTATATCAATCTATATTTTCTTTTCCAATTCACGTGTGCATGTTACTTTGGCGTTGTGATCTTACTGAAAGACATGAAAAGTCTGAAGCATGTGGGGGCATGGATGTGTTGAAAAAACCCCCCAAAAAAATCTAAAATATGAAATCGCATTAAACAATTAAAAAGCTTTGAAAATTTGATAGAAGACTAAAGAAACTTTAAAATGTTAAAATACATATAAGTTTTTTCTTTTTTTAGATTTGTTGCTGAGATTTAATGCTTGGATTTATGCAAATGAAATGAATAGCATGGAGTGGTAAAATGTAATAAAATCATGATGGGGACCGGTCAAACAACCTATTTTTTTTTAGCATTTCCCAAAAGGCAGGTAAAGATGCTTACAAGATAAGGTTTTTCTTTTCATTGCATTTTCTAGTTTCTTTTCTCTTTTTTTTTAGTCATAATGAATACACTCTTAATTTGATTTGATTTTGTTGGTCTCTAGATGAAGTAACTAAAGATTAATGTTATTCTTGGGATGAATTGATTATATATTAAATTTGATTGCTCCTTAGATGAATTAACCAGAGATTGGATTTAATGAACTCGATGTTGAGAGTGCCATTGTTGTAAGGTACACTTGAATGTTAGGAATTTCATTGCTGTAAAGAAAACCCAAATGCACTAAGATCACCATTGCTGTAAGGTGAACTCGAATGTTGAGAGTGTCATTGTTAAAAGACATACTCGAATGTTGGAAATTTTATTACCGTAAGGAAAAACCAGACACATTGAGATCATTGTTGCTGTAAGGTGAACTTAGATGTTGAGAGTGCCAACACTTGAATGTTGGGAATCCCATTGCCGTAAGGTAATTTATTCAACGAATGTTAGGAATGTTGTTTTTGTAAGGAAAATCTGAAGCAATGAGAACACCGTTGTCATGTTGAATTCATTTCATTACATGTGGTTCAATCCATGGGCTTTAAATCAATTTAGAGAATGTTCAATAATTTTCATATTTCATGATGATAGTCAATAATCAATTGATCAAAACAGGGCATTCACATTAAGTTTAATCAATTTGAGCAATTCTAGGTCTTGGTCAATATTTTAATCAATAATCAAACTCTCAAATCATGAGATGATCCCATATGTTCCAATCATTAAATTGTTCAAAATTCAGATTTAATGGTTCAATATTCATATGTCTAGATCATTTGCTTCAATCAAATAAAAGGAATTCAGAATTTCATGGTTCAAATGATATTTCATCACATGACATCTTCGATTAGTTCAAAGGAATCAAAATTTCAATCAGTTCATCATTTATCATAGTCCATATGTGAAATTAGAGATTCAATTCTACTTAGATTTAATGATAATAACTTTTTCATAGTCAATTTCATACTAATTCGAAGGATTTCACATTTTATGGAATTTTAAGGAGATTCATATAGTTTATTCATGTTGTAGTCAATAACAAAAGATTCATTGAGATATACATCAAATCCATCATAGATCCATGCTAAATTACATATTCAAACATGACGATTCAAAAAATAAAAAACTTTATGAATCTTTCAACAAAATGAAATATAAGATCAAAAACTTCCATAGTTTCAAATAAACAATAGTTCACAATAGAGATCCAATGGAAAATGATGGATCTATCAAAGGATGAACAATTTGAGATCCAAATCACTCATGAGCTTGATCCACTATTGGTTTCATAGTGGAAATTAAAACAAAATAACAATTTAATAAAAAATATAGAAAAGGGAAGGTGCATAGTTTGCATGTATACTTACATCAATGTTCCTTAGATCACCTTTTTCCTTTCCTTAGCTTACTCCTTCAAATCAATTCTAATCCTCAAATCTCTGTAATATATGAAGTGATTCACCATGAGAATCAAGAATTTTCATAAAATTTCTTAAACAATTGCTCAATCCATCATGGATGAGCCAAAACTTACCAATAGAGGTTCTTCCTCCTCTTTTCTCCCAATCTCTCATCTTGTTTTTATTTCTCCTTCTTATGGTCCTTTGTACTCAAATTAGGCAATAAAACGGATTTAGGTCATCAGAAGTGGGTCCTATGTAAGTTAGGGACGAAAATCAAGCATAAAACAAATATCGATAATAATTTATAATTATGATGATCGATCACGAATCTTGATGATGGATCACATGGTGATCGATCATTGGGTTTGTGATCAATCATGCACATGGTGCATGAGCTTCTGTTTTCTGATTCTGGATGTTTGTCTGAGTGTGATCAATCACCAACTTTGGTGATCGATCACAAAGGCTAGATCCTAAATTTTATAGTTTTGGTCTCTAAGGTCTAATCCAATCCGTCCAAAGGTTTTCCAATCATTACTAAACCATGATAAGGCCTCTAAAACACTTTACACTCATATTCAAGGCATAAAGGGTTCTTTAATAACTATGTGACTTTGGGTCTGAATTTTATGGGCTTACCTAAAGTAGATGTAGGGTGTTACACGAACTAGTAATCAAATATAGTCCGGTGTAACACCAAATTTCAAGCCGTACAAGGTGAAATTCGTTAAACAAATTACCTAGCCGTTTTAGAGGCTAGTTTATTATTTTATGAGAGGGGACTAGTACTCCAAGTCTAATGGACTTGTTAATTACAGTCGTTTAACATAGCCAACCTCTAACTAACTTTAAGTTTCTCGGCTTGTATTGTAAAACAAATTTGCATGAACATGAATAAGAAGAAGGGATGAAAGAGAAGATAATATTCTTTTATTTAGCATATATATGATTACACTATTCATACACCAACAAATTTACTTAGCCATAGCTTGACTCGTCATTAAGCTTCTTATGATATCTTCCTTGGAGAAATCGCAGAGGTATAATGGATTAGCTTTTTCTTCATTTGGAAGAGAGGTAAACTTATGAACCTTCAGGGGATGGGTGCAACTTTCTTGGTTTCTTGAGAGCTTGTGCTTACGATGGATCTTCAAAACTTTTAGAACTTCTTTAACTTCTAAGAATTCTCTCATCGTGCCAATCTTTGAAGTATTTATAGATGCCAAGATGAGTTAGAGAAGAGTCCTTGTTGAGGAAGAACTCTATCTCTTTCATAGCTTCTTTGTTGGAGTGAGACTTTTCAATCCTTATCCCAAATATATAGGTGATTCTTTTACACGAGAATCTACCCTCTTCCATCTCCTGGGTAGCTAGAAAACGCATAAGAGTTATGACCATCCAAAATAACCACCTCAGGAAGAGATAGAGTCAAATTTTAGTTTCTGGTTTTCGTAGTGCACGAATATGAATAGTGCATTCATGCATAATTTTGGTGGCGAACACAAGTGTTTGAGAACCTTTGCTTTTGGGCGAATGAGGTTGTGACTATTCATTCGCTGAACCTAAGTGTGGCGAATGTTATATTATATTTCCATTCACACCCACTTTTAGGTTTCTATAATTGCCCCATCGGAAAATGCATTGCAAGTGTAATAACGAGATAATGCATTTTTTGAGGTGAAAATAACGGTCTTCAGTTACTTCTGTTGATATTCTTTCTTTATAAGTTCCTGAGATTTCAAATTCCCTGTATTTTGACAAATATACACTCTACGAGTATATAAGCCTCCTTTCTTCTTCTTTAGCTCATCTTCTAAAGCAAAACCTTGTTGAGACATCAACTTTGCAAATGTGAGTTCCCTATTCTTTTTCCATATTTTTTTTCTTTGTATTGATCATATGAAACATGATGAATGTAAGAAGTATCTATTTTTGTTCTCCTTATATCTTCTTATTTTCTTTTTGAGCTTGATTTCTTCTTGTACTAGCGATGACAATTTTTGGTAAGATTTTGAAGAAATCTCAGAAAAGATTTTAGATTTTTGAGTCCACATACTTCTTCTCTTTTGTTCAGACTTCTAGTCATCTTTTCCGGTGATGGTCACATCTCCAGTAGCTCATTCGTGGTTTCTAGGTTTACCCTGTGAATATCTGCTTGAGTGGGCTGCGAATGGATCTCCTTGCATTCATTCATGAGTTGAGATTCATGAACTTCGTGCGCGAATGTGGATAGTTGATGTCCATTCCCCCAGTCTATACTTCATTCACGATTCTTACTTCTTATTGTAGAAATCCTTGTTTCTTTTGTCTTTTTCAGGTAATGACACCCAAAAGAAAGTCTTCTAGCATGAGAAGGGGTGAATCATCTGCTCTTGATGGTATCCCTCCTAGGCGTAAGACTTCGGTTCAAGACCAACCCAAGACTAAGTCTTGTCATAAGATAGGAACGTTATCATGATTCAGCGCCTATAATTATTGACTCATCGGACTTCGAGGACAATATTCCCATAATTGACTCGTCAGATTCTGAAGATAACCATCCAATCCCAGATCCTGATCTATCACCAGAGCCTGACCTAACATCAGTACTAGACCCTAACCCAATAACAGGTACTTGTCTTTGATGAAAGTAATGAGCTATTTTTGAATTTTGACTTATTTTTCATTTGTGCAAAGCTTTCCTTTGAGGATGAAGAAGTTTTACCACCGGAAGACTACAATGAGCATAAGTTAGCAGATTTTCATGAGAGTGTGAAACGGGCATTTTATAGTCGTGCTCATCTTCTATGATGTTTCACAGTTATGAAACATGAGAAACTTACATTATCGCGTACCCGAGCCAGAGCCCTAGCTTGTCTGAATGACATGGAGGCGTAGTATAAAAATGCTGGAATTAGGTGACCTATGGAGTCTCTTTTGGATTCATCGGTTGTCATAGCGCAAGCAGAAGAGACTCTGAAACTCTCTCAGTTCACTCCTAATCTCGAAACACTCATAGCAGAGTCTAAAGTGAAGATAGTTAGTTTGAAGCAAGACCATGCTGAAATGACTCGTTTGGAGAGTTTTGCAGATGCGGAACTAGCAATATTGGTAGAACATTTTGATTATGTCAAAATAGAGTACATGTGCATCGCAGATCGCATAGCTACTTATGATGCCATTTTGGAGGATAGTGAGTGTGCTGTTGAAAGCAAGGAGAATCTGATTCCTCGGGCTAGAACTATTTTGACTTCAAGATGAGAAAATACTAATGATGAAGCACACCCTGAACAGGTGGCTAAGTAGTTTGATGCCGAGGTCGTTTTTCAGCAGCAAGCTCCCTTCTCTCAAGAACTTCATGACAAGCTCAAAGCTTTCTTTTATTTTGCTTTACTAGTTTAACATGTCTGCTTTCTCTATTTGGTTTATCGATGAATATGTAATCCTTTAAACATCTCATGAATGAATGGTCTTTCTTTTTGTGTTTCTATGTTATTTGTGCCTTCATGTTAATTGAATACCCCAACAATTTGCATACTTTATCCAAAGGGATGCCAGTATTTATTGGTATGAAAATAGACTTTTAAGCTAGGCAAAGCTGGTTATCTTATGGTATTCTGAGGACCATACATCAACAAAATCCATGCTTATAAAGCCTAATTTTCTCTATAGGCACAAAGCGATAAAGTTAAACTAGGTTTTGGTATCATGAAAGCTAAATGCTTTGCCAAGATCAAGTAAAACTCTCAGTCACTCTATTCCTTGCTAACTTTGAACAAATTTTAATCTTAGTGGTGGTGAATAAAAATGGTTTTGGTAATTCGCCAGTCTGAAAATTTCTAGTGAATGGATGGTTGGATACCTTATTCGCTCAATAATTATGGGCGAATAATATTTGAATTTCACATTCGCGCATCATAATTAAAAAATTTCTAGCAAATGATATTTGTATTTCACATTCACACACCGTAATTCAAAATTCATTCTTCAAGGAATAATCATAACTGACGGCGCATGTCTCTTCAATTACTTTCCTCTTATAGCTGACGAATGAAAGGACTATTCTACCCTTCCTAATTAGGCGGGTTATTTTAAATTTCATGTGGTTAGACTAGAATACCCCCGCGAGTATAAAAAGTCTTTTCTTCATTTTCCTCAGCCATCTGAGACAAAAGTTGGAATCCGCCATATAGAACGCTTAAAGCTTTCAACCTTTACCCTTTTTGCATTCAATCTTCGACTTCAAACCTCCCAACACTTCCTTTTTTCTTGGTGACCATATCAACACCATTATTGGGCTTTTCAGATCGTGGAAAACCCCTCTATGTGAACCTTTTCTTCCTTGAACCCAAAACCCTTCTTTTGGTTCTAGGTGAATTTTAGGCCTTCAAATGCTAATTTTATTTGGATGAATAACTTAGCCGTGAGGATACGATCATTTTGGGATGAATCTTGAAGATGTTAACTCAGTTTTGAGCATCTTATCCTCTAAGGCACATCCGGGAGTTCTGGTCTTCATCTCTGGTGAGGATTGGGTTTCCGATAACCATTCGCCACTTTAGAGCTAACTTGAGTGGTTGCAAAAGGCTATCCCTTTGTTCATTTGCGGGTTGAGGCACCTCTCATTCACACACTCCTTGCTAGTCAAGATGCTGGGCGTGAATGGGTGACTCTTTTGTCATTCGCCCACAATTAGGCGTAATGCTGCCAAATTTTCATTGTTACAAAAGTGTGCGTGAATGTGAGACTATAAGTCACATTCGTGCACTTAAAGTGCTCATTCACGCAAATATTTGTAAGAAATTAAAATGTACATGTTTAATTTCTGATTTTAGCTTTCTTTTCTTTATAGATTAATGGCTCCTAGGAGACGAATTTTATACCACCGTGAGTGCTGCGAAAGCTTTTTGTCCCCAATTCATCAAAGTCACGAATGGGCTTGTAGCTGAAGCTTTTAAGATCTAGAATTTGTTGACTCAGTAACTGATCATGTGCTGAGTCTGCCTGACTATATTAGAACTGCCTATTAGGGTTGGTGCCTCCTAGATGATCAGGCTCGTCGGGACAATTTAGTCCGTGAAACACTACTTCCCTCTATTGAAGAAGGGGAAACTCTCAAAGACTCCACCACCATCAATCTTAGAAGTTTGATTCAGAAGATTCTCTTGGGAGAGGTGAATAGGTTGGTCGACTCTATAGGGGATCTTCTTCTTTTTTGAGTGGTGGGAGTAGATGGGAAGCTCTCATCGAACATTGTCTTGAAAACTACCAAGCGAAAATAGATGCCGTTGGGATAGTTGAGGTGCTACATGGTTTGATCGATAACTTTGACAAACACTACGTGATGGTAGCAGAAGCAATCTCTAGATGGTGCCCTGACACCACTTTTCCATGTCAGTATGGTGAGCTAGGTATCTCACTATGGGAGTTTATTAGCGTAAGCCATCTGCCTTTTGAGGGAAGGCTAATGGAGGAGTATATTCCCTTTAATAAGAATTTTGAGACGCTTTCTTCTACATGTCAAAGGCTATTCTAGATATTCTCTGAGTTTAATGATGCAAGCGTCTCATATGGCAGGTGGCTTGGTCGCATTTTCCAGGGTCCTTTAGTTATAACCACTAAAGGTAAACCTTTGTCATGGACCAAAAATAATATTCGATGAAGCGTCGATCTTGATGGCCCTACTCTCTTGTTCGAAGTTTATGCAACCTTTTTAAGTAGGTGGGCTCTCCTGAGCAACTTGGGTGAATGTATACTCCCTAGAGTATTCATCGCTGCTGCTAACCTTATTGATGGGATTCGCATGAACCTGGTGGTCCCTAGTCTTTGCTACTTGTATAGTGGCTTACAAGACATCATGGAAGCAAATATTTAGGAAGGTCGGATCGGGGAGAAGTTGGTGTATTTCCCCCTCTAGTATTTTTGTGCATGGTTACGGCTTCATTTTCCTTCCATCTACCAAAGAGGAGAGAATAATCTCCGCATAATTGCATATATTAATACTTTGAAAAATCAATGAGCAGAGATGGTGTTGTACCCTGTTGCTTTATTTTGTTTCACCCAGAAGCTTGTCCTCATCCTAGACCAGTTGTTTGGGAAGCAAACACTAATAGATAACGAGTCGTTAGCAGGGGAGGCTTGGGTATATTTTTTCTCTCTTCAAAGTGGTGAGCCATCATGGAGGAGGGATGACCATTTTCATATTGAAGCCTATAACCATCACCGAATTACACACCAATTTTTCTGTTTCCAAGGACTTGTCTCTGTCCCTACTTGTGTAAAAATAGTGGGTAGGACAACCAACTTGGAGATGATTCAAAAAGATTACCTGTATTTTGAAAGATCAAGTACAGGTACCTGAGCGGTTATCCCTGAAGAAATGACTGAGTAAGACAACCTCCAATTTGACTATCGTTATGCCAAGTGGTGGTATAACTCATTCTTTTCGGTTGTGAGATATAATGAAGACAGAGACAACTCCTGCGTTATTTTTATGATGGTCAAGGTACCGTAATAATGGCTGATAAGTCTTGGAATAAGACACTAGCCAAGAAGACATCAGCCGTTCAATGGCCTAAGCGATCCAATAAGCGACCATAGAGTCATCCAGAAGATATTAGTTTGGTGCCATTGTCCCCTTTGGCCACCGAAGGAGAAGAAGAGCTAAATAAATGGAAGAGAAAAAGAGGAGCAAGGAGTAAGTCGCATGGAAGGAAACCCTAGTGCATCCCATCTCCTAATAAAGCAAGGGAGCTTGAATGGATGCCTCTTATTTGTGAGGATGATTTTGAAGACATTGGGGGTTATCCTTTTGAGGAGCCTCAAGATGTAGTTAGATTAAGACCCCAACAAGGGTAAGGTAAAGACATTCCTTCTGCTAGGGAGTTTGTGACAGGGGATGAAACCCTAGAGGATCAAAGACATTTGGTCGGTATATTGCCGATGATGCAAAAAAAGGCCTAGTGTAACCTCTCAATCACCCTTCTCACACTTCTGCTACCACCCAACCAGCATTAGAGAATGAAACGGGGCACAAAACCGCTCCTATTAGGCCTAAAGCACCCAGAGGATCGCGAGAGCCATCAAGGATTCAACAGTATGCCTCCCATCGCCAGTTGTATGGTGTTTACAGCGTAATCAGGAGGGAGCTCGAAGCCTTGTGGCATCGTGGGGGCACTGTGCACGAGCTCATCATTACTATGAATGGGTATGACTTGGAAGGTCACTTCCTAGACTATGTCTTCCAAAAAGTGACTAGCATCACACACGGATTTCAAGCATATATCTCCATTGGACAAGACATTTCCTCAGTGACTCACGACTCTCTTCCTAGTTTTATAGAAAATATTAAGAAGCAGTTGGCGACTACAAGAAGGAGTCTACCCTTTTAACATCCAAATATGCACATGGGACTGTAGAGAAACGCTTGGGAGAAGATGAAGTGCTCCATTTTGCGGTTGAGTGCTCTCTTTCCACCGACCAACCTACTCATTTCAATGATGAGACAAACATGACGAAGAAGCGGTGACTTAAGTCCAACAGGCCTTAGCCGCAAGAAGTGAGACGGTGAGATAAGAGCCCTATGTCCCTTTCAAGGGAAAAGGTGTCGTTAAGGATGATGAGCCCTCATGCGTTGCTGAAGAGGGGGATTCTTCGAGTGTTTTGGAGGTTGGGGGATCCTCTAGTTCGCTCCCTGAGTAGGAGCCATGTAATCCTCCCTGACCAACACCTTCGGGCGAGCATGTCTAGGTATACTTATGAATATTTATGACTTTAATAATTCTTGTTTTGTCACTTATCATTTCAAACTCTTTTATTCTTATGATTATCTACAAACAGGTCCTTACAAAAGATACAGTGGAGCTAACACTGCCTGAGGTGCAAAGACCAACCCTTGAGAAAGATAACCCCCAAATGACCACAACAAAGGAGCAAAGTGTTCCGACACCAGGAGAGACAAATTTAGTGACTAAGAAAATAGATAAGGCCCACCCTGTTATCACCCTCAAGAAGCAATGAGACTTGATTGAATTGGTGTTGGGAATGAACTTTGAGGGAGTGGAAATGAATTCCTTGTAAGATTCTGAGGCATCTATGGGCCTTCACATCCCTATCAATAGCTTACACAATGTGGTCATGTCTAAAATGGAAGAGCTAGTAGATTATGAAGATTCTGAAAAGGATGACCAACGGTTGACTGATGGTTCCAGGGAGGGAAACCCACCAGCCGATGAGTTGGAAAACATTAGCGAGGATCTTGATGAATCCCTTATGGTCACCACTGAAATGGGTGATCAAATGGCAGAAGATACTGGTGAGGAGATTCCTACTGGAGGTGAACTTTCTGATTCTGTTGATGTAGAGATGTCTAGGTGAACATCCTTCTAGAGGCCAATAAATCACAGGACAAAACTGTTGATGAAATTAGCGAGCTTACGATTGGAGATGCTCCTATTACATTGTCTGTTCCACCTACCGAGGAGGGAAGAAACCTAGTTGATAGAGAATGGATTACAAAGGCAGGTCAAGAAGAAAGCCTGATCTGAGTGGAGATAACAGTTGACGTAACTCCTCCCAAGCCAACTATCGATCCCATTATGGTGGAGTTAATAGGTGAAGATCATCCCCAACATGAAATATCTTCTGGGAAAGGTAAACACTGCCACCCCTTTCTACGTTATTCATGCTAGTCATCTTTATGTATCCTCATGTGCTAAATTCTTCTCTTGTTATCAATCTAGTTGCTAAGGAGAAGCTCCCTATGAGATAGGAACTTATAGAAATTCCTCCAATGGGTTATGGTAAGCTTTTCACCTTGCTATAAAATGTATTTCTGTGTTCCATTGCTAACACTTCTCTTTTTCTTGTCCAGACGAGATCGTGAGCACTGCTAGTGCCATTTCGTGCCCATCCAAGATTGCCTCAGCACGCATGATCCCCCAAGGGTTGCTTGGATTAAGGACAACCTTAACACCCTAATCACCTGATCTCATAAGTACACGGGACCAAGTGTTGATGGCCTTTGCCGAAGATGTAGAAACCCATATTTACAATGACTGGTTTAGGTTGGGTGTAGAGATGTATTTTACGTCTTTGGCTAGACAATCAATGTTGGCATCAGAACTTGCTAATATCAAAAGCAATGCTAAGGCTCAGGCTAGTTTAAGCGCTGTAAAGGTTCAAAGGAAAACCTTAATGGAGGAGTTAGGTCAAGTTTGTGACTCAATGACCAACATTGATAATGACTTAGCCAATGCCTAAGAGGAACTACTGAGGGTACAAGCTCGGATCGCGACTCTCACAGCGACCTAAGAGGCGAAAGCAATAAAAGGAAGCACTCTCGAATCGAGGATTACTACAGCTTCTTCCACCATAGATCATCTTCATAAAGAATTTTTCAGGCGAGGTGAACAAGTTTGATCCTCCCTAACAACAAAAAAGGATCTATGTAAATGTCTCCTTTCCACTTTTCCAAAGTGATATACTTTAGAATGATGTAAAACCCCTTTTGTTAATGAAAGAAAAGATAGAGCTTTGTCATTTATTGTCTTGTCTTCTCCTGCCATTTCCCTCTTTTTTTTTGAATCATTTTCTTTACTCAACATTGTGAGAGTCAAGTAAGATTGACATTATAAGAGTCAGATATGACCAACATTATAAGAGTCGAATGTAGTTGACATTAAAGAGGTCACACATGGTTGACATTATAAGAGTCGAATATGGTAGACATTATAAGAGTCGAATGTGGTCGACATTATAAGGGTCGAATGTGATCGACATTATAAGAGTCAAAAGTAGTTGACATTATGAGAGTCGCCTATGGTCAGCATTATAGGAGCCAAATATGGTCGATAGTATAAGAGTCAAATGCGGTTGACATTATAAGAGTCTAATGTGGTCGACATTATGAAAGTCGAATATAATTAACGTTATAAGAGTAAACTCTAATTAGTTTTGGCATTGTGAGAGCCGAATATAGTTGAATTTATGAGAGTTGAATGTGGTTAGTATTGAAATTATGAGAGTCGAAAACCATGAAGGTGTGTGCCCCTTTTGAGATTTTCTGCTCTTACGACAGATGTCATGATGGTATATCTTTAAAGCGACGTTAGCAACATTTTTCTGACGATGATACCGAACTATTGCTTTGCAAGAGGTACTTTAGTGACACTGGTTGAATTTAGACCGTTGTAATAGGATAGATTCATTGCTTTTGTTCTCTTTTCGAGACGCCCTTTCTAAAGGATCGTGGCCATTCATGTTTATAAATAAGAGGGTTATACCCACCACCCTTCTCAATCCTTCAGCTTTTACAAATACCTTTTATTTATGTGTTAGAAGAATAACTCTCAAGAGAAGGATTGCGAGTGTTCCCAGAGTTGGGGAATCATCACGGTCGCAAGTAAGGTGGGACAAATCTCCCCCAACCAAGGAGGAGGATCCTGAGTCTTTATTCGACTGTGGTATCTATTATTTTCCTTATTTATTTTAATGATTGGTTTTTTTGGTTTCCATGATCTAATGATGTTGATTTTGTAGATGCGGTGAGGATGCCCGCCATTGAAGAAGTGGAGGCGTGAGTCAATGAGGCTCGCTGGGAATAGGATGCGCTTATTAAGTGCTTGGTTGGCATGTCTGCTGAAGAAGCGGATGTCTCTTTCATCCAAAAAGAGATTTTAGACACACTGGCTTGCATAGAAGCTCGTGTGTACAAATCTGAGTTTATGGGCATAGTAATGTGTCTCCTTGATGCTTTATCTGAACTTTGTGAGGTAAAGGACATCAAGGTGTTAAAAGGGATAGAGCACAACGTTCGTTTGCACCTTCAAGAAGAGGAAATCAGAATGATGGACTTAACTGCCCAACAAACCCGGGTCTTAGAAGAGATTGGGCCATTAGTGAGAGATGCTAACGAGTTGATGGCGCAGATGGAGGTGTTGAAGGAACGCTACAATAAAGTAATGAATCGCCTAAAATCTCATAAGAGGTTTGTTAATCACATGGGTAATTCAATTCGTCGGGCAATCTATATGGTGGACCATTGTAGGGGCGAGTTGATGAGCTAGGAAATCGATCGGTGTGATGGAGTCTCTAGGGAGACTATTTATAATCTTAACACAACACAGTCGGATGTCAATGCGGTGAATGATGCCCTAGAGGTAAATGCAGAAGTGTTGCCTACCTTGCACGCCAAACTCCTGAGCTTTAGTAGCCTTGATGTGGTGAGAGACTGAGAATGTGGTATAGTGGTAGGGCAGGGTTCCCCTTGTTATATTTTTTCTTTGTTGTAGCAACATTTTATTCTTTTAATAAAAAATTGATTTTTATCCAAATTTTGTGTGCCTCCAAATTTCACATGTGAGTCTCCTCTCCCACTTTGAGAAATGTATCATGTAGTTATAAAACAAAATGATATAGTTCTCAAGGAGGGATTATGGTGTGGATGATGATGGGGTTGCGCTTGTCTTGTTATGGTAGGTTGCTTACGTACCCTGGAATAGAAGCCCGATCGTAGTTCGATTGTGGGATTTTGGGTGTTGTCCATTTTTTTCCCCTAGTAGTTTGCTACTATGATTGAGGTTTGCTTAATTATTGCATCCCATTGCCATTGTTGGTTTTCAATGGGATCAACGAGAATTTGATTTTGTCGTGAGTGGATTTTCTTACTCGTGGTGCCCATACAGGTTTTTGCAACGCCCTTTCCATCATGCTTTATGGAATATATATAGGTCCATTTTTTGCCCTTAGGATACCTTATCCTAAGATTGGGGGTTGCCTACTTTTGCATCCCATTGCCTTTACTTGTTTTTAATGAGATTGACAATGATTTTTTTTAAAAGAATGTGGTTGCATCCAAGTCAAGAAGAAACCTGGACTGCCTACGTAGTTGTATAAAATAGGATCAAACCGACAGAGTTTCTTGAAGCCCCTTGTAGGTCATTTAGGTATAATACTTCTTTAGGAATCTTGCGTTGGTGACAGGGAGAATTTGATTACCCTTTACATCACAAAGGAGATATGCACCATTAGGATAAGCCATTTCAATGGTATATGGACTGTCCCATTTGGAGGCAAATTTATTTTATTTTCTTCTGGTGGGATCAAGTGGTGATTGGGCAAGAAGGACGAGCTCACCCTTAGTGAAAGATCAAAGTTTAACTTTCTTGTTGTAAGCCCTTGCCATGCGGGCTTGGAATAATTCCGAATGTTGTTATGTAGCGAGCCTGGATTCATCAAAGGTTTCAAGTTCTGAAAAACGAATCTTGGTAGCCTCTGCGTCTGTCAAACCATCTTGTATTTCCACCCGTAATGATGGGACTTGGATTTCAACCGGTAGAACAACCTCAGCTCCGAACACAAGGGAGTAGGGGGTTGCCTGTGTTGGTCTACGAAAGGTAGTACGGTATTCCTAAAGTGCTTTTGGTAAGCACTCATGCCAGTCCTTTTTATGTCTAGAGATTATTTTCTTAATGATTTTACAAAGAGTCTTATTAAAGGCTTTCACTAAACCATTAGCTTGAGGATAATAACATGAAGAATGCTCCAGATCGATATTGTATTTTGCTATGAGCTGGTACAGAGGTGAACTGACAAACGGCTGCCCATTGTCTATAATTATACGATTGGGAACACCGAACCTGTATATGAGGTGGACCTTGACGAACTAGACTATATTGGAAGCTTTGATTTCCCTCAGAGTGACAGCCTCTGCCCATTTGGAGAAGTAATCTATTACGACAAGAATGTAGTGGTGCCCGTTGGCAGAGGTTGGGGTAGTGGACCCCACTGTGTTCATCCCCCACTTAAAAAATGGCCAAGAACAAGAGGTAGTGTGCAGCGGTTTAGTAGGCACATGGCCATAATCGCTATGTAGTTGGCAAATGCGACATCGCTTGGCATATTTAATGCAATCAACCACCATTATTAACCAGTAGTAACCAAGTCTTTTTAACTGGTACTGTAACTTAGGGATGCTTTAGTGTCCGCTAATACACCAACATGCACTTCATTCATTACATTACTTGCCTCGTTGGTTGATAGACAACGCAACAATATGCCATCCAGTGACCGTCTATCATTTCATCACACTTGATAGGATTAGCTAGTTCCCTTATATCTATAAAATGTTGAATTAGGGGCTCACGCCAATCTTCCTCTCTCGATTCTGATTTGTCATCCATACCTTGTGCATCATGCTCTTACAAGTCAGTATTGCAAGTGAGGAGGACATCTTTTTCAATGGTTGAGGACAATGGGGAGACAACCCTTCTTTCTCCAATATGGACCATGAGATAGTCATCCCTTGGTGTGTAAGAGATGTTGCTAGGCTGGCGAGTGAGTCATCTTGTCCGTTATGGTCTCGTCTAACATGCTGTATCTATAGGAGCCTAAACAACTTAGCCAAGTCTTTAGCCCTTTGAAAATAGGGTGTTAGGCTTAGCTTTTTGATGTGGTAAAGACCATTCATCTGGCGGACGACGAGCTCTAAATCTCCATAAACTATAAGGTCATTTATAAGAATTTCTAAACCAGTTCAAGTCATGTGATCAGAGCTTTATACTCAGTTTCATTATTCGAGCGAGCCTCGGTTAGTGTGAGGGAGTGCATAATGATGCCATTATCTGGGATGATAAAAATAATGCTGATTCTTGAAGACTTATCCACGCTATCTCCTAGGGTAGTAGAAGGACCCCAGGATCCTCCATCGAAAAACATTTCCCAGTCTTTCTTTATTTGGACTTGCATGACGTTCTCATCGGCCAACTCCATTTGAAGGGGTGAACCATCGGGTACTGGGTGTGCGGCTAGAAAATCTGCTAGCGCCTGACCTTTGATTGCTCACTACAGAACATAGTGAATATCAAATTATAAGAGAACAGTCCACTTAGTGATACACCCTTACACTGAGGGATGGCTCATGATGTACTTTAATAGGCCAACTCTTGATATAAGGTGTATTGTCGTGGTAAGTAGATAATGTTTCAACTTCTGTAATACAAAGATTAGAGCTAAACAAATCTTCTCATTAGGTGAGTAGTTTAGCTCAATGCTGACCATCATCTTATTGAGGTAATATAAAACATGCTCCTTGCCTTCTTCATTGTGTTGGGCCAACAATGCCCAAAGAGATGATTCCATAACTGCTACATATAATAGTAATGGCTTACAAGGTGCCGGGCTCATGAGTATTGGCGGGTTCAACATATATTATTTTATACTGTCAAAAGCATTCTGATAAGCTTGGTCCTACATGAAAGGAACCCCCTTCTTCATCAATCGTTAGAAGGGCTGGCAACATCCTGAAAGGTTTGAAATGAACCGACGAATATATGCAAGTCTACCCTGCATCATCTTGAGTTCAGAGATGTTCTGTGGTAGTGGCATTTCAATTATGGCGGTAATTTTCTTGGGATCTATTTCAATACCCCTATGTCAAACAAAAAATCCAAGAAATCACCCTGAAGATATGCCAAAAGCACATTTAAGAGGGTTCATTTTCATATTATAATGACAAAGCCGTTGAAAGACCCGGTTTAGATTGGTGATGTGGTGTTGTGGTGCTGCCTAAGTTTTGTCTTTATGACCAAATCATCGACATAGCATTCAACTGCATCATGAAGCAAGTCCTCAAATATATAGGTCATTGCCCTATAGTAGGTGGCACTGACATTCTTTAGACCAAAAGGCATGACCCTATAACAGAATATTCTAATCGGCGTACGAAATGTGGTAGCCTCTTCATCCTCTGGAGCTATTTGGATCTGATTGTATCCCAAATAACCATCATGAAAAAGAGAGCTTATAACCTGTGGTAGCATCTACTAGTAACTCTGTGAGTAGTAGCAGAAAGTTTTCTTTTAGGCATACACTATTAAGGTCCTTGTAGTTGATACACACCCTGATCTGACCATTCTTTTTCTGTACAGACACAATATTGGTGAGCCATTTCGGATACCAAACTTCGCGAATGAACCTGGCTTTAAGTAGCTTTTCCACTTCTCCCTCTATTTTATCGGCGATATCATGGTTTATGAGGATGCTGCTTAATAGGCCACTATGATGGATCGATGGCAAGGCAATGAACAACCACATTGGGGTCTAGCCTTGGCATTTCAAAAATAATTCTAGGTGAACACATCTCGGTTCTGTCTTAGAAACTTGAGATACTGTGTTTGTTCTTCTAAAGAAAGGCGTGTGCTGATGAAAGTGGGACAAAAGTCTTCTTCCATTCCTAGGTTCACTTTGATCAGGTCGTCGACTATTGCTTGGCCTCCATCTTCAAGTTCTGGAGGAGCGGGCATCATTGGTCCCATAATAAAATCCTTAGAGAACAGTGATTGTGTTTCTGTAAATAAGCATTCAAAGGGAGCGTCTTCTATTGCATGGGAGGAAACTTTTAATTTGGTGGACTTCCTACCCAATCCCCTCGTATCATCTTTGTTCTTAGAATGAAGGACTAAGCGTTCAAACTATTGAGTTAGAACTTTCTTAAGAATTCTTTCATTTCCCTTGTTGGTTAAAATCAGAGTTCTGAAGTAACTGGGGAGCCAACTTCATTGTGGCAACAAACTGTCTGGGTCTTTGAGTTCTCTCTCTGATATAGGACCTGGGTGGTCCTTAGACGGGATGGGGCCTTTAGGGAGGAAAATGGAAGGTGCTCGATAAGGATCAACCCATGCTCCTGACAGGCGTGCTAGTGGGAGGATGAAATTCTGTGCTACTGAGTCTAGTAACAACGTGGGTTTTCCTTAGTTGCTTTAATGCCATGACATACCTTAAGCTTTTGGGGCTTGACATTACTATCATTATCCTTCCTTGAAGCATCGCCTATTGCTTCCTAGGGATTAGTCTTTTGATAATATGTGGCATCAACAAAATAAGCATCCGCTATTGTAAGGGATTACTATCAATTATTATGGTGCCTTGAGTATCTTGCCAAGGGTACTTGATACACTAGTGGTATATGGAGGGGATCACCTGAAATTTATGCATCCATGGTTGATCGATGAGGGCATTGTAAGCAATGCCTGTATCAATTATATAGTCTTCTATGTAGCCAAACTTTGTCCTTAGCCTAATAGAGCCTAGATGACGCTGATCATTTTGTTGAAGCGTTGAATGACAAGTGTGCTGGGTTAGAGTTGAGATGGATCTACTCCTAGGTAGTTTAGGGTTTTGGCTGGAAGTATGTTGACTGCTGAACCACCATCAATCGTCACTCTAGACATAGGTTGATTATCATTAGAACCTATAATGAATAATGGTCTATTATGGCTAGGATCATTGGAACACCGATTGGTGTCGTCAAAAGTAACTGTGGGCATACATAACCCTTCTCATGTTGCGATCTACCAAGAAGCCTTATCAACCTCATCATTCACGGCAAACTCATCTGGGTGAGTTAGTGTGTAGACCATAGAGGCTCTGAGCTCTGGTGACATATGGAGAGCAACATAGACAATTAACAATGTCGGGATCTTCTTGAGGTATGCCATCACATCAAATGGAATGGGGTTATCTGTTTTCTTGATAACATTACTGTGTTCAGTTTCCATTGCTATCTTTTTCATTGCATCAACTTGTTGATTGGCTGTGACCTCGTGATGGAATCTGTTTCCCAAATCACAACTTATATTGGTTGACGTACCAGGAGTGTGGCTGACGTCCCTCCATTAGGGTAGTGATTTTAAGTTTGGTAACATTGCAAGCCTCTTTTTGTGGATGAGTAGGCATTTCGTCCTCAGAGAAATCTTGAGATGCAGTGATGAAGCTAGAATCACTGCCATCACTAAAGCCATATGAGTCGGTGACTAAGGGTGGCATGCCTTGCAAAGATAAGTCATGATGTTGGGTTCGCCATAGATATGGGGGATCGTTTTCTTCATCAACCAATGTTGAGGAGTCACTGACATCCATGTCGACGTCCCATTGATCTTGAGGCAAAAATTGTACCACACTTTGTATGTATCGGACATCATGTATATATGCTCTTTGTTGGGGATAAAAGCGGTCAATGAGCATTGGCCATGAAGAAACATGGTAGGATGGTAGCGTTAAGTACCATTCAAAAGCATGTGTGTATAGAGAAACTGGGAAAATCCGCACCAATAAATCATGTACAGTGGCTGACAAACCGGTTTCTTACAAGAAACGACTGGTGTGAAAATGGGGATCCCTGTCCCCTGTATATAGTGTGAACGGAGGGAGCTGGTAGCCTTCTGGAAACTGGGTAAGATATACCTTATGTCTATTGGGTTTCCTTATTTTGCCAAACCATTAGGAATCCAACAGTTGAACAATGATTTGATCAAGGACACCCTCAAATTATTCATATGTCTGTTGTTGGGGAGGTTATCTTAAGGGGTCTGTATTCCAAGGGTCACAGAGTTCTATGCCTGGCCTAAAAAATTGATGAATAAACATTTCGACAAAATTGCCCCATGAAGGTATGCTTTGCAGTGCTAAGTCCATGTACCAATCCAACAGTGAACCATTTATGGAGAGTGGAAATGGTCGCAATAACAAGTTGTCATTATGCATTACCACTCTACATGATATCATGAATTTAAATAAATGACGATGCAAGCATTGATAGTCTTCATTTGAGAAGGTGAAAAATAGCGGAACCTCAAAGCCGGAGAGAAATGCCTCAAAATATACAGCTCGATGACAAGGGAAGGCTCGTCACCTAAACTTGGTTAGCACATTCCGAAAGTATGTACGTTTCCATGGTGTCATAGGCAAATGAGTAATTCTTGAAGAACATAGTTGAGGGTCTTGTATATAGTTTGTTAATGCAATGGAGATACCACCGACGTTATATCTATATAATGCCATTGGGATAGTTACCCCTTTAAAGTGATCTTGCTATGTCAAGGTATTCTGCAACCAATCGATCACTATTGTTGACCCATGTGGTGTTGGTGCTGGATGTGATTCTCTGCATGGGTGAGGATTGCCATCAAGGGAAATTGACACCATATTACAAGTGACAACCAGAGACTTAAGTAAATCTTCGGGCATAAATTCTTCCAATGTTATCGGCATTAGCAGAGGTTGTTTTAACAAGTCACTTTCATGGAGTAATGGTGGAGAGGTCTTAACTTTAGGAGCCTTCTCCTTTTTCTTGATTACCTCTTTCAAGCGAATGGGCATCTCTCATGCACATTTAAGAGGGCTATGCATTTGTTGTGTTCTTAATTTAATGGTCTGGAGTATTCTCTTATGCGTCACATTGTTTTCGAATATGACCCAATTGTCTTCATCATTACCATCATCTCCATTATCTTGAGGATTCATGAGGTCAACCATATCCTCATCAACGAAGACAACGTTTCTGGTTGTGGCCTTCATATCTGTGTCCAATTATACGGTGTTCTTGTCAATCAATTCCTGAAGCTTGTCTTTAAACACGAAACAGTCTTGCAATGTATGGCCCAAGATACGATCATATTTACAATATTTTGGATCATTGACCTTATCATCTTTTGCGGGTCTTTTTGACTCGGGGAGTATGATATCCTGAGATTCAATTGTTTACTTAAAGAGACTCTCCAAATCATCAGGATGGAATGTATAAGCCTTCTCCTACTGCTCCTTCATGGTTGGCCTTTTAGGAGGAGCTTCCTATTCTATTGGCTTAGTTGTCTCTGCGGTATGTTTGACTTTCAACTTAGTGGGCAGACTTTTAGTGCCTACCATGGAGGATTCCATCTTGTTAACCACTACTTTTTCTTTTCTCTCAGGTTTGTGGTCTAAGAATCTCCTTTCTAGAGCGGACACTTTGAATATTAGGTCATCTAACCTAGAGTACTTCTGCACCATAAGATGAAGAGAGAGCTTAAAGGCTATATTTGATAGACACATCTCAAGGAGTGTTTTGAGAGGAGGTGCATTCTCACAGGCATAAGACATATTCTTGCACCTGTTGATAAAATCCACCACTGACTCACTGTCTTGCTGCCTTTCGTTAAGCAATTCATATAGTTTCATGGGCCTATAAGTGCCATGGAACTGCTGTACGAATGTCTATTTCATCGAATCTCGAATCCCAATCTGGTATGGAATAAGCTTTCAAATTTGAATACCATGTAAAAGCAGCCTCATCTAAAGATTTGACGAACAATTTTAATAATAAGTCACCTTGTTGGGTAATGACACCTCATCGGGATTCGAATTGAGCAATATGTTACTTGGGACATGTCGTTCCATTAAATGTGTTGAAATGAGGCTAAACAAATTTCGGTGGGAAGGGTACCACGTCCACATGTGGAGGGTATAGCTTCCCGGTTATGTATGTACTTACAGTTTCCTGCTCTTTGTATTCATTGAGCATTTCAGTCATCATTGCTAGCATATAATTAGGGTCCACCATGGGTACAGCTGGGTGTGCATACTGTCCTTATGGCATAAAGGGAGGCTGTGCATATGCATTGTAACCATATGTCCAGGGAGGCATAAGTCAACATAAGGGTGGCTCATGTTGATGATAAACAGATTGGTAAGGTCTTTGTGGGAACTCCTGTGTAAACAGTCTTTATGAAATAGATATATTGGGTGGGGCACTCGCAACTGGGGCAACTCCTGACAAGGTGGCAAAGGTATACTTTGGTGTGTAATGGGGGTACCCTCATTCTGTTTGGCTAGGAACAACTGACCTTACTGATCTACTATAGTAAGATTATGATTTGGCAGGGCCGTGCCCTACCTTTTAGTGTAAGTGGTTTGATCATGGATTTTAATTCGGCTATTATAATGTTCTGAGTGACCAAACGTTGATCTCGGCTTTCTACCTGGGCTCGCCATTCTATGGTTGTAGTGTGTTTCCCTTCGGAATCATAACGATACTCCTTGAGGACTACATTTTCTATATTTGTTATAGGATCGGTTGGTAAATCTTGACCTCCTCTTCATCCTGCTATCGTTGCTTCAGGTCCTTGCGAGGTAGAGGTGATGTTGACCATTGTGGTAGTCCTTAGTGTAGTGTGAGGACTATTGCCATGATAGAACATAACAGGAGAGACTGTCGAGGCCCTTCCAGTGGTTGGTAGCCCTCTTGAGGGTGTTCTAGGTGTCTTGACATTTGCTGCCAATTGACGTCTAGTCATCATGCCAATAGAGTTAAAAGCTCCTGGTTGCGACCCAAAGGGACTTGGAGTGTTGATAGGGGCATCTTTCTTTACTCTAGTGAACATCACCGCTACTTGAGAGTTATGAATAGACCCAAATATTTTACCTTTACCAACGTGAGGTGTATAACCCTAATTGCCTCTAGTGTAAGAGGGCAAGGAAGGGTTTGCCCTTTGTGGATGTGCCCATGGTGGCATTGCATTGATTTTCATATCTCCCACCTCTGGTTGTATGTGGAAGAATTTGCGTGCTCTGGTCCTTTACTTTTGAGTGAGGTTTCTTTTCCGCTTTTGTTCAGGGGATAACACCCTTCTTTTTGGTGGTTTACTTTCTTCAAGGCCCTTGAGTGGTTCAAATCGGGTTAACAACATCGAGTTCTTGAACTTTACCCTTGCCTGACTGTGTTGTTGCTTGTTATGCATATGTGGGATTTGGGTGGCCATGTTGCTCGGTTGGAGTTCTTTTGGGAGAGTATGGCCTTCAGTGGTTCTTGATTTAGATTTCTTTTTCTTATTGTTTGAATTTCTTTTAGGTTCAAGTAGCCTGAATACCCCCTTTTGGTTGATAACTTGTTCTTCTATTTGGTTCATGAGCATTATGGGAACTCCCATGAGATTAATGTGTACTGTAGTCAAAGTCTAGTTTTCTAGCGGCGAATGGAAATTTTGACTTGTGCCAATAGATGTGCACGAATGAGACTTTTCCTTATGCTGGTTGTGTGCGAATGTGGAAACCTTTTATTCATTTGCCACAATAACATCCCCCGAATGTTGTTGTTTTCACGAGATTCTTGCGCAAATGTGAAACTTCATTCTCATTTGTGGGACATGTTTGCAACGAAGGGTCTGTGAGCTAATCAAGGTCACTGACTTGGACTTTCTCTTGGTGAGTGGAGCCAGGTAATTGAAGATTAGTTTCAGACCTAGACATCCAAAACTTCTCACTTCCCCGTGTGTGGTGTCGTTTGCGGCAGCAAGTGTTTCTTCGTGAATTAAGATTTGTCACATCATTTGCGGGTTCAGACTTTGGCGAATGTGAATAGTCATCCTCATTCACACAATTTGACTGCGGTGAATGGAATTCTGGGTCCTTGCCTGAATCAACAATCCGTCATTTTCTTGAGACTTTAATGGCCTTTGTGTGAAGGTTCAACTTAGACTTAGATATCCATTGTTTCTTTAAATTATTCAAAGTGATTTGGGGAATATAGCCTTTTGGTTTAACATTAGGATTGTCATTTTTAATAGAAACAAACAATGCTGCCACTGTCCGGGGGGAGACCAAAGCCTTAACCCTTGGTGAAGTTAGGGAGATTGAAGCCTCAACTCTTTGTTAGAAGACTGAAGCCTCAACCACATGTGACTTTTAGGAGACCAAAGCCTTAACTATATGGACAGATGGTGGTGGGGAGATCAAAGCCTTAACCCATGTTTTCAGTGTGACTCGTAGTGAACCGACAGAAGGTTCCACGGTTGCAACTCTATTGAGGTACCTATGGAGGAAACACCCATTAATACAACGGAACTTAAAGAGAGATGAGATGAAAGTATAGTCCCACCGGACGTGCTAGAAATTTGTAACACCAAATTTTGAGCCATACAAGGCGAAATTCGTTGAACAAATTACTTAGCCGTTTTAAAAGCTAGTTTATTATTTTATGAGCGTGGACTAGTACTTCAAGTCTAACGAGCTTGTTAATTATAGTCATTTAACACAACCAAGCTCTAATTAACTTTAAGTTTATCGGCTTGTATTATAAAACAAAGTTGCATGAACATGAAGAAGAAGAAGGGATGAAATGGAAGATAGTATTCCTTTATTTAGCATATTTATGATTACACTGTTCATACACCAGTAAATTCATCTAGCCATAGCTTGACTCATCATTAAGCTTTCTATGATATCTTCTTTGGAGAAATCGTAGAGGTACAATGGACTTGCTTTTTCCTCTTTTGAAAGAAAAGTAAACTTATGGACCTTCAAGGGATAGGTGAACTTGCTTGGTTTCTTAAGAGCTTGTGCTTACGATGGTTCTTTAAAACTTTCAAAACTTCTTCAACTTCTAAGAACTCTTTTCTCGTGCCAATCTTTGAAGTATTTATATGTGTCAAGACGAGTTAGAGAAGAGTTCTTGTTGAGGAAGAACTCTATCTTTTTCATGGCTTCTTTGTTAGAGTGGGACTCTTCAATCCTTATCCCAAAGATATAGGTGATTCTTTTATATAAGAATCCACCATCTTCCATCTTCTTGGTAGTTAGGGAACTCATAAGGGTCGTTGCCATCCAAAATAACCACTCTGGGAAGAGATATAATGGAATTTTAGTTTATGGTTTCACAGTGTGTGAATATTAATAGTGCATTCGTTCACAATTTTGGTGGCAAATGCAAGTGTTTGAGAACCTTTGCTTTCGGGCGAATGAGGTTGTGATTATTCATTTTGTCGAACCCAAGTTTGGCGAATGTTATATTATATTTCCATTTGCCCACACTTTTGGGTTTCTACATCCAGCCCAACCTAAAATAGGTATAAAATATGGCTTTGTTCGGCCCGACTTGAAACTGGTATAGCTTAGTAAGGCAGTTTTGGGCCCATTATAAGCCCAAATTTAATTAGTTAGGCATATTTTCAAAGTATTTAGGGGTAATAATGGCCCATTATCAACCCAAAATTAAAAAAAAAAAAAAACTTTAGTTAACAAAACAAAATTAAAAAAAGTTTTAAGTTTGAGCGGCCCGAACTTGGCCCAAAACCCATGATTTTAGAATGTACTAAGTTTGGGCTAACTACCTTGGGTTGAGTTCGGGCTAACCTCAGCCCAGCCCAATTGATAGCCCTAGCATTTTTTAAGGGGGTGGACCAAATCCTGGGGGCAAACACACACGAGTGAGCCTATAGCCTGCTCACAAAGACTACACACACACTTGTGCGTGTTTGTGGATGACTGGATACTAGCAGTCGTGCTCCTATCCATATGATGGAGGGACTGGATATATATAGCAGTCGTGCATCTTGTTGATAGGTGGTGCGAATGACCTTTAGGCCTTAGGGCTTCCTCCTATATATGTATTTACTAATATAACATTTATTAGTATTTTTAATTACTCAATTTTCTATTTAAAATGCAAATTCATATTAGATAAAAATGTCATTTAATTATATGAGTTAAATAGGTCGGGTCATAACAAGTTAGGTCAACCCAACACAAATAATTAATTGGGTCAGTTCAGGTTTATTGTGGGTTAGGCAAGTCAACACAAATTTTACCCATGTATTAATCATGTCTAAGTGAGTCCGAATCATTTTGACCCGAACATGATTATAGTAAACCCTAACCCACTAATTTCATGTCGTGTTCATGTTAGGTCAGGAGTTGTATAAAACGTTGTCACCCCTAGATCGGATTAATATATACTAATTCGTTTATAAATGGATACTTAAACGAAACAGATATACATTAATCTGTATTTGATTTAGGCTGATTTGATATGGACCGGATCGGATGTAGATATTTGGATGCCTAGATAGAAGCCCCCGTTAAGTTGGGGAGTTAGAAAAATTATCTTCTACACTCAATTTTGTTTGTCCCCTCATGTCCCCACACCACAGGTTGAGGCATTGGTACGTCTTTTAAAGAGGGAGCAAATACTCATTTTAACTTTATTTTATGATTTTAACCCTATACACCCTATTTTTATCGCCTTGGATTTGGTGTAACCCTTTTATGAACGGCCTAGGTCAGTCTTACATCAGGGGCGGACACATCAGCACTGAAAAAGTGATTTACACTTTTTGGAGTTGCTTTTCACTTTTTGGCACTGATGTGTCTGCTCATGATGCAGGGCAGACCTTGATCGTTCATAAAGGGGTCATACCAAATCCCAAACGCATTTTTTGGGTACCTATTTTTTCATTTGAAAACTGTTTGTACAGTTTCAAATCCTATACACCAAACTTTAGTGTGTGGGGATACATGGGGACAGACAAATTAGGTGGAGTCAAAAACCTAAGTGCACAGTTTGGCATAAAAAGATGTGCACAACCTATGCATAACCATTTTTTTAATGCCAAACCGTGCACTTCGGTTGTGCACAGGTCCTAACAGGACATAAGCAGACAGGATAGGATCCTTTCCTAGCCTAATATGGTTATTTAGTAAATAAAGACCCATTAGACCCATAAATACTAGTCTAGAACACCCTTCATTATCCACGCGAAAGTAATTTACCAGAGACTTGTTTCTTTCTCCAAGTCGAAGTCTTATAAGGTTATTTTAGTATTAAAATTTAAAACCCAGTCTATCCCGGTTCGCATGCATTTCATTACTTATTAGTGTCTAGAACGGGATGAAATCACCCACGCGTATGTAGAAGCTTCTTTCTCCAAGTCCAAGTGAGAGTCCGAGTCCGAGTCCGAGTGAGAGAGGAAATAGGAAAACGAGCAAGTTATAAATAGGGAGCATTTTAATGGCTTCCTCAACGTCAAACCTCTCAGCCCTTCTTCTTCTTCCTCCTACTTTGCTATTCTAAGG